>JBAMBR010002087.1:0-22983 GCA_037044475.1 Zaprionus obscuricornis | reverse complement strand
ATTAAATTATATGAATTAATTTTTATTTTAATATAATATTTATTTTATTTTTTTATTTAATTTGTATATTTATTATATTTACATTATTTATATTTTTTTATATTTATTTATTATATTATAAATCTTTCTGAAACTTTTTTACCAAATTTTTAAAAATAAAATTAAAATTTATTTATTTTATTTGTTTTTACACTATTAAATTATATGAATTAATTTTTTTTTTAATATAATATTTATTATATTTATATTTTCTTTTTTTATTTAATTTGTATGTTTATTTTATTAACATTATTTATATTTTATTTATTTAAATCTCTCTGAAACTTATTTATGTAATTATTGATTTTATTTAAATTAATTCTTGCAGTTTTTTGTAGCGTATCTCAGCAGTCTAGCAATCAGTGTATTTGTATGTTTAAATGTAAATACATTGATAGGCTGGCAACACACAGATTTGCCTTTTGTTATTCTCTGCTGCACTGCAAAGCATTGTTTCATAGTCGAAGACACTTTAGCACTTTTAGTATTATATGTTGTGTGTGTGTGGCACTTTGCCTAAATGCCAGCTAAAGGTGTCAGTTGTATGTTGGCTTGCTCAAGACTTAATTGCTGCTGTTAGACTATAAAAACTGTTAATAATTCTTAGTGTTGCTTGTGTTGCTGATGGTGGGTTGAACCACAGTAAACCACAAAGTGCATTTGGCTAAGATAGAAGTTGGCTATTAAATGTGAGTTTAATACTGAAATATAGCTAGAAAAAAAAACGAAACGTGTCAAGAAATCTGTTTTCTTTCTCTCTCTCTTTCTCTCTCCCTCTCTCTATTTTTTTTTTTTAGTTGTGCTAAGAATCAAATTGCAATATGTTTAAAGTTTGTTTGCTGGCCAAAAGAAATCAAAGCAATTAAATTTTCTGTCAAAGTTTCAAGTTTCATTAACTTTCCGCTTTAATTATCTTAACCTTTTTTCTTCTGCTGCTTCTTTTATTTTTTTTAGTTATTTCCTGTTATTTATTTTTTTTTTGTCATTAAGATAAGATTTTTTCCTGCTGTTAATTTTTTTTTTCTTTGCCATTTTACAAGCCTCTCAATTCCATTTACAGGTTTTTTTTTACTGTTACTTCAGCTTGAGCAAAAGTCACTTCTTAATTTCATGTTCCGGCATGTTTCAGTTTTCCATCTTTGACTCTTCATGATGTTCAATGTACAATGTTGTCACTGCCACAGGACATTTACTTTTCTTTTCTTTTTTTTTTTGCTACCTTTGGCCTTTAGCTTTTAGTCCTTTTATTTTCATTTCTTTCTCTTTTTTTTACTGGCCATGCTCTTGCTATCTCTTTTGCGCTTACAGCAAACATGCAGGCTTGCTCGCTATAATTGCAATTGTAACATGTGTCCAGGACTTGCAGCCTTTGGACTGCCAGCCTCCTTAAAGTTCATTTCTGATTTTCATACCGACTGCCATTGCCATCGTCATCATCGTCAACGTCATTGCCATTGCCATTGCCAGTGTCATTGTCATTGTCATTGGCGTTGCCGTTGCCATTGCCATTGCCATTGCCATTGCGAGTGCCATGTCTATGTATTAATGTCAACTCATTAGACACTGGCAACCATAATCGCCATCAGATCCTTTGGGTAAGAAAAATCAACGAAGCAACGCAGCAGAGTAACAGAGCAACAGTGTAGCAAGTCTCTGATTTGGCCACAGACTCAAACTTGGAGACGAACACGTAGCAACGCATAATTACAACTTAATCGCTTGACAAACAAAGCAGAGACACAACCATAAACATAAACACAGTAAAATCAGGTGCAGAGCAGGGGAACATCGCAACAGCAGCAACAGCAGTAGAAGTTGTCAAGTTGAGGCTATATATACTATATATATATGTATATATATATATAGTAAGTAATGCTTAGTGTTTGGGTCTTGGGTTTTGGGTAGGCGGGGGCAATCTAGTATCTTGTTGGTCGTGCCTTAACTTTTAAACAGCCGTCAAACACTTTAAAGAGTTTTTCTTGTTGCCGCCCTTGGGGGCCTGCTTCTGCTTCTGCTTCTGCTCCTGCTCCTGCGCGCCCAACCAACAACTGCAAGCAAATGCCTGTTTATGGCGTATTTGTCCCACGGTTAATAGTTAATAGGCGGTTACACAATATAATAAAAGACACAGCGAGGGCAGACACTAGAGTATGTAAAACTTTTTATTTCTATTTTTTTTTTCCTCAATCAAAATACTTTGATTTATTGCAAAGGGTAAATTGTAAATAATTTTTAAAATATAAATTAAGAAATATTTATTAAAATATATTATGAAAATCAGAAATAAAAATTATTTTTAATTTTAATTTTTATACATAAAAATCAATAATTATTATAAATAAAAAAAAAGATATATAAAAATATTAAAAAAATATTTTATAATTCTTGAGGCTCAAGAAATTATTTTTAAAAGAATTTTAAAACAAAAAAAAAAAAAAAATAAAACTAATTTTTATTTATAGTAATCAATAAATAAAAAATTAAAATAAAACTTTAATCGTTTAAAATGATAATTTAAAAATGAAAAAAAAAATAAAACTAATTTTTATTTATATTAATCAATAAATAAAAATATAAATAAAAATAAAAATGTAATCGTTAAAAATAATAATTTAAAAATGAAAAAAAAATAAAACTAATTTTTATTTGTATTAATCAAAAAATAAAATAAAAATTTAATCGTAAAAAATAATAATTTTTATTTATTATGTTTTTATTTATTTGTATTGAAATATATAAATTATAATTAGTTCTTTAATTATTAAAATATTAAATGAATTAAATTTAATAAAATGAACTAAATTAGTATAAATTTTTTTTATAATTTTTATAATAAAAAGTTTATAATAATTTTAATAAAATAATAATAAATTTTATAAATGTTATATTAATTTTTATATAATTTTTATATATTTTTTTAATATTTAATAATTTTTAACTATTTATTTGTATAATAAAAACCAAGAAAAAAATATTTATTTCAGTGTTTTTTTTTATACAAATTAAAAAAAATTTATATATATTTATTTAAAATAAAAAATTAAATAAAATCACAGTTTACAGCATATTCTACTTAAAAAAAAAAATTATATATCAACTTCATAGTTGAAGTAAGTTTCATTACAACTCTCGCACAAATATAAACACACACACACAGAGAGAGAGTTTTAAGCATATGTAGCAAGTACATTTATTTCAATGTTTTGGGAACATGCAAAAACTATTTTCATGTTTAGTCTAGCGACTCGCATCATTGAATATTTTATGTCAATTAAAATGTTAACTCTGTCAAGCATCATGGCACGCACATAGACCATGCATTAAGTACACACACACAGCTCTACCTTCCCCTCCCCTTATACCTGTCAAGCGCTTGTACCCTTAACGTTGTGTAGTTGCGCCCGTTGTCGTTGTCGTTGTAGTTGCCCCCATTGCTAGCTATGGCTTTCACATGCAACATTCATGCGAATAATGTTGCGGTCAATTTCGTTAGTTCTGGTGTTTTGTGGACAACGGGTTGTGAGTCTACGTTTATATTGTTGTGTTTCTTGTATGTAATGCTGTGTCGTTGAGTTGAGAGTGTGTGTGTGAGTGTGTGTGTGTATTTGCCACGCGACAAGCGCATTGCTTTGGCTTATTGGCATTAGCAAAGGATTTTCGTGGCTTTTACATGAGATGTTGCACGCTTGTCGCGTTGCCTATGAGTTTAGCTGCGGTCAGTCAGCATACTACTTGCAGCATGTTGCATTATGCTTGTTCATGTAACGCGACTGAAGCCAAAATATTAAATGATCCGCAGCAGCAGCAGCAGGATGCAGGCCACAGATGTAGCAAAACTGACCTACCATAGTTTTGGCTTCATTTGCAAAAGTGAAAAGGCCAAAAACGGCATGTGGCATGTGGCATGTGCAGCGTCGATAGTTGGCATATACATCAACATCACTTCATTAAACGTATCAAAGTCAATAGTTGCAACTACAGCAGCAGCAGCAGTAGCAACTAGTGTAGCTTAACATGCATCACATCAATATCATTGACCATAGCATGGCTCATAACGGGTTTTGCCAGTGGCATTAACATGCATCATTTGTCAATTTGTTGGGCAAAGCCAAAGCCAAAGCCATAGCCCTTCAACATCGACATTTTGCCGGCATCTAATTGCCAATGCTGCGCTGCATAGCGCATGCAACATCAACGTCAGCGTCAACATCAACATCAACGTCAGCGTCAGCGTCAACGTCAACGTCAGCATCAACATTAATGTTTGTCTCAATGTCTGCGTCTGCATCTGCGTCTGCGTCTGCGTCACAGGCAGCAACTGTATGACGTCAAATGCTGCAAAGGACATGTTGGAAAAGAGTAAATGCTTGCTATTGTTGTTCTTCTTCTTGTTGTTGTCTATGACGCGTATGTTTTACTGTTATGCGAGTCTTCAATTTCAACAAGTGCGCAAATCATATTAAGTATACGCAGCATATATGCGGCAAGAGATTCAATTTTAAAAATTTAATTGCAGCATGGAAGAATGCAGAAAAATAACTAAATAAATTAGAAATATTTACAAGCAATATAAGAAAATAATAAAATAAATAAATATTATAAATATTGTAAAATATAAATAAATAATAAATAAAACTAAAAAATATTTAAGCTAAATTACAAATATTTTCAATAAATAAATATAAAAAAAAAAAATAAACGTCAACAGAATTTGAAATTAATTTTTGTAATTGGCAAATATTATTTATCAACCGCAATAAATTTGTTGTTCTTCTTTTTTTTTTATTTTATTGAATATTTAGAAAACGCATTGTAAATATTATTTAAATAAAAATCAAAAATAATGAAATATATATTTGTATTATTATTTTTATTTATTTGTTTGTGTTTCTGCTCAAATGAGAATTTGTATTTAAATATTAGTTAGCATTGAAAAAGGAATAATAGATAGACGAAGATTGCATACACTTACTGCACAAATACAAATATTTTTTTATATAAATTTTAATTTCGATCGATATAAAAAAGCAGAGATATTTGACAATCAAATATTATATAAAATATATAAATATAATTTTGCATATATTTTAGAGGCATTAACTATGCCAAAATCTAGCAGCAAGCATTAGCTAGTTTAATGAACAAACAAACAAAACCTTTTTGCAAAAGGTAAAAAAAATAATTAAATTTATTTGTTCATCAACCTGATGCGATTTTGCCAATGATTCAATAATTCATTTATACATATTTCTGTTGATTTTGTATGCATTTTGCATTGATTGGCAATGCAAGGCAACTGCATCAGTTAATTGATATGAATTTACACAATGTTGCCGTTAAACATGCCAGCGAAAATGTGATTACATACATACATAAATACATACATAAATACATACGTACATACATAAATACATACATACATACATACATGCATATAACTGTTTGTCATTAAAATGATTTCTTTTCGCCGTCAATTAAATGAAAGTGAAAAACGACACATAATTTGCATGGCATATGTGCAAGTATTTAAATACATTGAAATACACTTACTACTGGCCAGGTGAGTTTACTTTATGACTTAAAGCAGTTCAGGCTAAAGAGAAGTCTACAAAATTCAATTGAATTTTGTTAATTTTATAGATTTAATTATAGCTGTTAACTTTGCTTAGGACTAGTGAAATATTAAATAAATATTTCTAAATAAAATTTTTAATTTTTATAAATATATTCTTTTTTAGTTTTATATATTAATATTTCTTTATATATTTTTATAAATTTTTTTTTTATATTTCAATATATTTTACTTTTTAAATATTCCTAATAAATATTAAATAAATATTTCAAATTAATATTTTTATTTTTTATATATATTTTTTTTATATTTTTATATATTAATATTTCTTTATGTATTTTTATATATTTTTTTATATTTTAATATATTTTAGTATAATTTTAAAAATTCCTTTATACTTTTGGAAAAAGTTAAGTATTAAATAAATATTTCTAATTAATATTTCTATTTTTTATAAATATTTTTTTTTTATATTTTTATATATTATATTCATATTTCTTTATGTATTTTTATATTTTTATATTTTTATTTATTTTTTAATTTTAAATTTAATTTTAAATATTCCTTTATACTTTTGGAAAAAGTTAAGTTTTAAATAAATATTTCTAATAAATATTTTTATTTTTTATAAATTTTTTTTGATATATTTATATATTATATTAATATTTCTTTATGTATTTTTATATTTTTTAATATATTTTATTATAATTTTAAATATTCCTTTATATATAAATAATAAATATTATATAATATTTCTCCATTTTTTTTTTCTATTTTTCTATTTTTTTTATATTTCTCAATCTTTCTATATATTTTCTCTTATATTTCTATATTTTTTTTTAAATATATTTCTTCAAATATTTCCATATATATTCTCCATATAATCCCATTAATATTTCTCTTCATTTCTGTTAGTGTAATAAAGACTTCGTTATGGCTGCAAGTTATGTTGTTGCTTCTGTTTTGTTTTACATTTTTCTTTCGCATATTCATTATGAAATTATGAATTAACAATGTTTATATGTGCATGTGCTGTTTGGCACGCGTATTAAATGTGACACATGGCGTATACATAATTGACCAGACGGCTTTTTATCAATTATAAAATAAAATAATAAATTTGTTTGCAGCAAAAGCAACAAAACGAATTAGAAATAAATTATGCAAAAATTAATCCCCTCTCTATCATAACTCTTCTCCACCTTATCATATCATATTCATATTCATATTCATATACAAATTGAAATGCATTAAGTGGCCTATCAAATAAATCACAAATTAATTTACTTTTATTTTTATACTCAACTTTTTTTTTAATTTTTTTTTTTTTTTTTATAATTATTTGGCCTTTGGGCTGCTCGATGTTAAATTGTCATTTGCAAAGTGGCTTTGATTATAGAAAATTACGAATGGAATTATAAGTCAGCAGCCGCAAAATCTATGTAAATTCAAACTCAATTATTTCAATAGTTTTTTACACTTTCATTCAGTAAAAAAAAAATTTATAAAATAAATTAATAAATAAATAAATAAAAATATATAAAACTAAATCAAAATTAAATATAAAAAAAATAATAATAATTAAATAAAAAAAAATATTTAAAATAAAATTTTACATTTCTATATAAAAAAAATTAATTTAAAATAAATATAAAATAAAATATTTTAATATAATTTGAATATTATAAAGCAGCTTTAAATTGTCATTAATTTAATTTAAAAAGCAAACAAAAATTTAATAAAATATTTGAGTGAAATATTTTACAAATATTTTATAACTACTAAAATTTCATGTGCTTAAAATTTCAAATATTGTTTATTGACACTGCTTGTAAACGCATTAGGGAAATATCAATGTAATTAACGCCAGTTAAGTAATTAATAATGTATATTTAGTAAAAAGTAATTAGTTATGCGCGTGTAATATCGTTCGATACATATTGAAATGTTAATCAGCATGTGATTAGTCGCAGCCCAAAAAAAAAAAAAAACCAAAAATTTATAATAATAATCGGCTAATTAATTGCTGACACTTTGAAGCTGAAACGAGAGAGAGAGAGAGAGGAAGGGAAATGTCACTTAACTTCCTTTCAAACAGTTGCGAATTTTTTTTTTTTTTTTTGCGACAATTACCTCACATTCATATTCATATTCATATTCATACGCATATTCATACGCATATTCATACGCATATTCATACTCATATTCATATACATTGAGCCAAATGGCTCATTAGAAACTTCTGGCAAACAATTTATAAAAAAATGCAAAGCGCAAAAAAAAAAAAAAAATCAGCTTAATTTGTGCTACGCCTGGCAAGACATTAGCTAAATTCACGTTGTCACGGCATTGAAGCACGTAAAAAATATTAAGATACCAAAGAATCAAGATATAACAATACACACAGAGAGAGAGAGAGAGAGACAGAGAGAGAGAGAGAGACAGACACACATACAAATGCATATGCGATATACAATTTTAATGCGTTAATTTTCCGACAATATTTTCGTAATCTAGCGAAGCGTGCCAGACACACACACACACACACACACTAAGACATAGAGAGAGAGAGCGAGACAGAGACTGTCACATATGAATGTGGCATCTTTCCGGCGGAGAAGCATCAGCAGCAGCAGCAGCAGCAGCAGGACACGTGCTATGCCAGTAAAATGATGGAAACGTCGACGTCATTTTCAACTACGTCTTTATCTGTTCAGTTTCCTGGCAGCGATACCTGCCTCACATCAGCCTTATACTGCCCCACAAACTCTGTCTCCCTCCTGTCTGCCACTGTTTCTGCCGTTTTGCCATAGTCTCTCACTGCCATTGCCAGGATATCCTTTTGTTGTTAACGTCTTTGACTTTTATCGATGCTAATATAAACGTACGTGTGTGTGTGTGTGTGTGTGTCGACTCCACTTGAGTTACCTTTTAGTCTAGGCCAAATTCTAGCCAATACTTGGCATGAACGTCTTTCAACACGTCCTCGAGCAACTGCAGCCGACGGCAAATCCTCACTAACAACTCAACAAACTCACTTTTAAGTGTTCCAAATTTCATGCATCAGTTAGAATGCCATTGTATCCATGTATGTGCCTCTCTCTCTCTCTCTCTCTCTCTCTCTCTCTCTGTGTGTGTGTTGTGTGAGTTTATATTTTGCATGTGCGTTTGGCATATTTGAAAAGTTTTCTGGCCCCATCGTTTAAGCATATGAAAAATTGTGCGCATAACTCGAACTTCAGTTGAAAATCTTTGCAATAAACAATTTTGTAAGTCGTAAGCAAGAATTTCAGGTATTTTTTTTCTCTCTCTTTTTTTTTTTGGTGAAGGACCAGTTTTAACATCCATCAAACTATTTACGCATGCTGCAAGCTTCACATATTTTGCAGCATTATAATTAGCTAAAGTTTTGAAGTTTTTAGCTATTTTTTCAACAGTTTTTTGTGGCATGATGTGGCTATGATGCCACACATCGTGGCATTTTCTAAGTTCACAAATTTTCGAAATATGCGGCGAGAATTACTAAATAAACTTAACAGTTGCTTAGACATATGTTAAATATATGTTAACAGTCTGTTATTTTAACATCTGCACTGTTAAAGGTTCTGTGCATAATAATTGCAACTATTTTTAACCAAGAAAAACTGAAAAAAAAATTTTAAAAAATTTTTAATAAAAAAATTAATTTTAAAAAATAATAAAAAAATAATTTTATAAATAATGAATATTATATATAATTTATTAAATTATTTTTAAAATTTTTTTAACGCATATTAAAAATAGTAAAATTATACATATAATATTTACAACATTTTTATTTTTTGATAAATATAAATTTACACGCAAGATTTTGCGCAACATTTGCACAGTTAATATAATTTATTGAAATTCATCTGCCGAAGAGTTGTAAAAAAAAAATAACATTTTTTTTTTTTAGTGGTTTTTGCATTTCCTCAAGTGAATTACAGTTTGTTGCTTAATTGATGGTTTTGCTATATGTATTAATTATGGCTGCATGTTAATTAATACCAAAAATATGTTTATTTTTTTTTGTTTTGCTAAACATGCAAAAATTCGCTTTTGTTATGCTTATTAAATTCAACAAAAAAAAATAAAATAAAAACAAAAATTAACAAATATATTAGTTAGCCATATTCGTAATATTTCGTTTATTTTGCGTGTGCAATACAACAAATAATGTTAATTAACAGTGATGCTAACATTAAACGACTGCACACCCGCATTCGTAACAGCTGTTTTGCTGTTACATGCTCTGCCAGCGTCGCTGCCAACACTTCGTGTGCCTCTGTTGTCGGCAATAACATTGAGACTTCGTATCGTTTTTTGTTCGCTGTTAAGGCTGGCTTTGCCGATGTTATAGCGTCGTCGCGACGCTTCATCGATGCAGCAGCAGCACTAGCAGCAGCAGCAGCGCTGCTCGTATTTCCGTTTTTTTTTTTGTGTGTTATTTCAGTTCTTGGCTTGAGGCCTGTTCGCGCTTGTCTCAGTCACCTGCTAAGGTTTGAGCGCGTCGCAACGTAGCGGCAAAAATTTCGCAACGGTTTCTAACGGTGTGTAAAGCGTCTTTTTTACTTGTCTCTTGTCTCATTTTCTATAGTTTTTCTTATACGTGCGTGTGCGTGCGTACGTTCTGTACGGTTCTATATTGAGATTTAGAGAGCGCGTCATATGATTTCTGTGTGTATAATTTTTTGTTTATTTATTTACATTTAATACATTACACAAAAATTACAAAAAAATAACGTGATTAAAAATACATATAAATACATATAAATTCAGTTATATTCTATTTTTGTTCAATGATTTTTATTTGTTATATTTTTGTACTCAATTCTAATGCTGCTATATATAAGTTGATGGCTAAAACGGCTTTGATAATTGGCTGGCATGCAAGAATTTTAAGCGCGCGCCGCGTGACGTCGTTCGTTTACAAGAGTTAGACCCATGTCCATCTAGTTCCCTCTCTCTCTCTCTCTTTCTCTCTGTTGCATTGGCATGCTAAGCCAAGCAGCTGCAGTGCAAGCAACTTCAACTATCGATAAAGAAGAGCTTTTCGTTTTTGTTTACCGTTAGCGGTTTGCAAGTTCTCATCTAGTATCTCTCTCTCTCTCTTTGTCGATTGTTATTCTTGTTCTTGTTTCTAGCTCTTGTTCATTTCTCAAGTGCTTGGCCACCTTTATTTTTTTTTTCTTATTCTGTTGTTCAAGCTGCTTCTTCATCTATAGTTTCTGCTCTTGCTTCGACTCTTCCTCTATTATTTTATATACTGCACCCCGCTGGCCAACGAAGCGTGTGGATCTCTGGCGTGTATTTAGAAAGCCACTTGGCGACTCCAGACAGTTTTTTTTTGTTAGCTGTCGCTACCGTTGCTTGTCTTCTATTTATTCTCCTTCTACATCATCATCATGATGTTAAACATCAGCATAATTATCATTAACATTGGGGCCTCTAGTCTGGCTCTTGAAAAATGCTTAATTAAATTTAAAGCAAACTCGTAACTTGCTCTTGCCTCTTAGCTCTTGGGTCTTCAGACATAAATTGACCGACTTCTTGTACCGAAACCGAAATACCGTTAATTAATTCGATTGTTGACGCTTCTTTAACGTATTTTATTTTATTTTTTTTTTTAAGATTTTTATTTTTTGCTGCCTAGAAACAATAAAAATGAATTAATTAGCAGCTAAAAAAATAAAAAAAAAATAAATAAATGATAAGAAATAGTCAGAAAAAAAACATTTAACTAATGAAAGTTATGCGATTGAGATTTTAGAACAAATCTAACATAAATTTAGGTCAACATGATAAATCTAATAAATTTCAATTTACATTTTGAAATATTTAAAAAAAAAAATACAAATATTTATAAATCAAAATGAAAATAATAAAAAATAAATACAATAAAATTAAAGCAATAAATTTTATGAAAATATATTTTAGATTTTTAATCGCATTTGTATAAATATAGAAACGCTGTCAAAATTGTATTAAGCCATAGCGGCATTTAAGCCAAATATTATTTTGCAATTAGCTCATAATTTGCATATTAGCCAATAAATCTCAAACGTTTTGCCAGAATTCCCGTTGCTTAACCAAAAAAAAAAAAAAAATATTTCAAATTCTTTGACAAACAGGTTGCCATAGGCAGCAAATAACAGCAACAACGGAGCGTGAGTAACACACGTGCAGGGTCGACTACAACAACAACAACAACAACAACGACACGATTCACAGTTAACGTGAAAATTACAAAGCCAAAAACTCAAACCACATAAAAAATTATTTAAAACGCGCGCGCCAAAAAAAAAAAAAAAAAATTATAAATAATAAAAAAAAATTTAAAAAAAAAACGCAGCAACAACAACAACAACAATAATAAAACAAAAAGTCAAAACACGAAATATGCTCGTAAAAAATTAAAAAGCAAAAAATAAAAAAAGGGAGAAAGAAAGATAGAGCAAAAAAGGAAAGGAAAAAGCGAATATCAAGCGCTGGCGTTTTGTCAACCAGAAAAGGGCCGAGCGGCAATAAAAGCGCACAAGTGGCTGCAACAACAACAACAACAACAACAGCAGCAGTAGCAGCAGTAGCAGTAGCAAGAACAAGAGCAACAGCAACTACTACAAAAGCCAGAACCTGGTAGAGCAGCGACCCTGTGAACCAAAAAATAAAAAATAAAAAAAATAAAAATAAAACAAAAATAAATAAAAAGCAAAAGAAAACAAAACAAAAAACGAAAACGAAAAAAAAAAAAATTGACGCCCAAAGCGCAAAAAAAAACCCTTTTGAACCCGAGGCAGGAAAACGCTTGTTTCGACAAGGCAGTGACACAAACAACAACAACAACAACAGCAACCACAACAACAACAACAATAACACAGGTGAGCAATGCATGAATGAAGTGAATAAATGAATGAATATAGGCGCCTGCTGTTGGTTTTTTGCCACGCCCGCTGCATGCCCCCGCATTGTCATACATATATATGCTCTGCGATTGAGTGATTGAAAACTGATAAAAAAAAACAACAGAAGCAACAACAAAACAGAAAAAAAATATATATATATATAATAAAAGGAGACGTAGAAGTTGAAAGAAAATAATGCAGAACGTTTTTTTTTCTTTCTTTTGCTTTTCTTTTATTTTCCATTTGTTAAAAACAGACTATGCCCCCACTACCCCTCAATCTACACTCTTTGCGACATGGCCTGCTCAATAAGCAATTAATATGCACAAGTGTCTGCGAGGGCTGCAAACTGAATTTCGTTCGTTCTTCTCGATAAGCGACCAGAACATTTTTTTTTTTCTCTTTTTTTTCGACTCTACATTTTGTTGAGAGGGCGAGGAGCAGCGAGGCGACAGGCGACTATGTATAGCATGGAAGCAGGCATGCCTACGGGTAGCTTAAGAGTTGTAGCTTAAGAGCATAGCAGAGGTTACAGTGGGAAGGGGACGGGGACGGGACGAGGAGTTTAGAGAGCAAAGGCTGACTCGCAGCCTCACTCGTATAACAATAAACGTTAACCAAAATCGGTGCCATAGCCCGACAAAACCAAAGTGGTTTTGCCTTCATTGTGCGAAAAACGTGGTTCATTGTTTTGGTTGTGCTTCACACACACACAGAAAGCCACACACACTCAAAGACACATATATACAGAGTCAGTAAACATAAAGCTGCAGACATTTTATTTAGCACTTTTTTATGCCATTTTTAGGATCAACGAATTGCTTTTAATTTAATTTCAACAATTTTTTTGTTTTTTAGGCAAATCTTTTAAATTTTTCTGTGGCATAAAATATCAAAAACAATTTAAAATAAAAAGAAAAAAATTATTTGAAAATATACAACAAAAAATATAGAGATAAAAATAAAGAATAAAAATTTTGCTGCAAGTTTTAAAAATATTTCATTTAATTTTAAAAAATATTTACATTTTAAAAATATTTTCAAATTTTGTAAAAATATTTCCAATTTACAAATCTTGCTAAAAATTTAAAAATTAAAAAATAAATAAATAAAAAACAAAAATAGAAAAAAAATTAAAAAAAATATTTTCAAATTTTGTAAGAATATTTTCAAATTTACAAATCTTACAAAAAGAAAAAAAATTAAATAAAATATTTTCAAATTTACAAATCTTTGTTGAAAATTGAAAAATAATTTAAAAAAAAATAAAACTCAATTATAAATTTTTTCAAATTTTCATATAAAATGTAAAAAAAAATTAAATTATTATTCAAAACAAATGCTTAAAATCTTTTGCTAATCAGCTTAACGAATTTTAATTCTCATGCTTATAATAATAAAAAAAAATAATAATATATTTTTTATGCAATTTATAAAAATAAAAAATGAATAAATTATAATTTGCAATTTGTTTAACTAAATTATTATAATTATTATTTAACGTAACGTAACTAATATAATAATTTCTGCAATATAATAATAAAGCCATGAGATGTTTATCTGCACTGTGGCAAACTCGTCGACAATGTAAAACAAAAAGTTATTTCTATCTTTCTGTTGTGTGGCAAAAGCAAAAATATTCTTTATTATTTATGGGAATGAGTTTTGGTAATTGTGCTGGCAGCTTATAAATGTTTGTCCTAGAAACAAAATCTAAGCATAAAAATGAATTGATATGAAGGTCAATGAAGTTGTGCAGACAATATAAAAAGGTCACGAAATTTATTTCAGAATTTTATAAATTATTAAAACAAATAAAAAAAAAAAATAAAAAATAACTTGAATTATGTTTTAATGTGCCAAGAATTGATTATGACAAATATAAAAAAATGAATTTAAATTGTTTAAAGATTATAGGGAATTTACCAAGAGATTATTGAGAATTTTTTTTTCAAGATTTGTTTTTTTCACGAAATTTATTTCATTTTTTTCTAACATTAATTTATAAATTACTAAAAAAAAAAACTTTTATTATATTTTTATTTAAAATTGCCAAGAATTGATTGATAAAATTATTAAAAAAAAATAATTAATGTTGCCAACAGATTATAAGAAATTTAACAAGAGATTACTGAGATTTTCCTTGCAAGCTTTGTGGCAGCTGAAGACTAAAAAGCATAAAAAATTTTATTATAAAAAATTAAAAATTATTAAAAAAAAAATAAAAACTTTAATTATATTTTTATTTAAATCTTCCAAGAAATGATTGTGAAAAATTTATAAAAAAAAAAGAATTTAAATTGTTCAAAGATTATAAGAAATTTACCAAGAGATTATTGAGAATTTTTTTCACGAAATTTTTTTCATTTTTTCTAACTAAAATTTATTAATTATTAAAAAAACAAAAGTAAAAACTTTTATTATATTTTTATTTAAATGTGCCAAGAATTGATTGTGAAAAATTTAAAAAAAAAATGAATTTAAATTGTTCAAAGATTATAAGAAATTTACCAAGAGATTATTGAGAATTTTTTTTCACGAAATTTATTTCATTTTTTTCTAACATTAATTTATAAATTATTAAAAAAACATATAAACTTTAATTATATTTTTATTCAAATGTGCCAAGAATTGATTAATAAAATTATAAAAAAAAAAATTAATGTTGCCAACAGCTTATAAAGAATTTAACAAGAGATTATTGAGATTTTTTCTTTCAAGCTTTGTTGAAGACTAAAAAGCATAAAAAACAAACTCTAAACAATTTTTTTTTTTGTAATTTCCGTAGCATAAACTAATTTTCGTAAACCATTTGCAAAAAAAAAAAAAAAAAATTCTAAGAAGCTGAAAAGCAATCAGAATTCTCTCTGTGCTTTGCTGCTTTGCTGCTGCTGCTGTTGCGACTGCTGCTGCTGATTTTTCTTGATTGTGATTATTTTAGTGGCATTAACTTGATTTTTACTGTTACAGTCACGACTTTTCTAATCTAAGGCAATTTGTAGTCGTCTTTTGTTAGCAGCAAAAAGTAAGAAGACAACAAAAAAAAAAAAATAAAAAAAAATAAAAAAAACTATTGCTTTAATCCCAAGTCTGTCGCAGAACTTTTGCAAAAGCTGAGTAGTAGTAATAGAAGAAGTTGAAGTAGAAATAGAAATAGAAGTAGAAATACACAACAATAGAAAGAAAGAAATCTTAAGATGTGAAAAATGCGTAAGAAGAAAAAACAAAAGGGGTAACAAAGAGGCAACTACAAGTTGCAAGTTTGCTAGCTGCGCGTTGCTGAGTTTGAGTCAAAGTTAAGTTGAAGCAAAATATATATATATATATATCGCACATTGCATTGCATATATAGAAATTGTTGTTGTTGTTGTTGTTATTATTATTATTGTTGGTAAAAATAGAAATTGAAGAAAAAGTTCAAATAAACAGAAGAAAATAGAAGTAAACAGACAGTCAAAGTCTTTGCAGCACAGACAGTCAGACAGTCAGGCAGCAGGCAGTCAGGCAACGAAACAAAACAGACAAAAAAAAACTCAAACAAAATAAGCGGCGCACAAGTAATGTAAAAACACAATAAAAGTGTCTAACAGTATAAAGAAATGAAAGTCAAAAATGTGTTGGGCTACAGTTTTGCCATCTCTCTCTCTCTCTCTCTCAGCTTGCTTCCCCCTTTTGCCTTTCCCTACATACATTTTTATACATCTCTTCATTCTCTGAACATTCACAGCATCTTTGGCATCATTAGCGGCAATTGAGTTTTTGGCTAAATCGTTTCGTCCGACACAATTTTTACTGTCGTTTCATTTTTTTTTCTCACTCACACTGACACTTGCTCTCACTCTTGCTCTCACTCCATCTCACTCTTACTTGCAGCTAATATACTCAAAGATTCTTAAGTCTTTTATCTCTAATGATCATTAAGAAAACTTCATTATGTGCAACGCTCTTGCTGTTGATCGTGAACTCAAAAAAAAAAGAGAAGAGAAAAAAAAGCAAATCTGAGAGAAAAAAAAAAATGTGCTAAGGTGCCGCAGATGAAGAATTAAGTTGAAGTTGAAGTTGAAGTTGAAGAAAGACGAAAGTCTTTTTCTTAACATCGTTTGAGAAGAAAGCGTGCAAATCTTCTATGCGTGTTTATGTGTGTCTACAGCACAGTGCAGCTTGCTGCAACTGCACAAAGTTTTTTTTTTTTTTTAGCTGTTAAATTCTTAATTATTTTTTATGCTGCAATAAAAATTATACAAAATATTTTTCAAATTAATAAAAATAATAAAAAAAAATAATCGCTCAATCAGCTTAAATGTATTGCCAAGCTAAGCTGAAAATCGTCAAAAAAAATAAAATAAATTTTTAAGCTATTTATTTTCTTAAATATTTTTGTCTTTCTTAAAAGGAAATTTCAAAATTTTACTAGCAAAAAAAAAAAATAAAAGAAGAATTTTATGTTAATTTTTTTTTATACATTTATTTTATAAGTACTTGTACACCTTGGAAAATATATTATATATTATATTCTATTTCCTGCCCAAGGCATTAGGCCAACAAATTTTTGTATGTGATTTTAAGAGCTATAAAACCAACAATTTGTATAATGTCTTTGACTTCCTTTTGGCGCACAAGTACGTACAAAAAGAAATAAAATAATAAAAGAAAAACAAAAGCAAATAGAATTTAAATGATGATGAAGATGAAGATGTAGAAGTAGTATAAGTTGAAGATGACTGTAAAAAATGATTCCCACTGTAGATTGTGGCTAGAGTTTCACATTAATTGAATTATGATCATGGACTATGTCAAGCGTTCACTCAAAAGCTGAGATGAAACTAATGAACACGCCAAGCTGAAAGGTTAGTCAAGTGTAGCTCATAATGATGATGATCATACATAATGATGTTGATGTTGCAAAGTAACACAAAGTGAGAAGAAAAAAAAAACAAAGCAGTGCAAGTGGCAGAAAGCAAACTGGAAGCCGTTGCCATTGCCGTAGCCGTAGCCAAATTCAACAGTGCAACAAAGATTCCAACTGTGCGCGCGCGGCAATGAACTCAAAAGAAATGCCCAGACAAACAACAACAAGAACAGCAAAGAAGGAGAAGAAGAAGAAGCATAAGAAGAGGTAAAGATAGAATGAAAGAAGTAAAGAAAGATAAACTAAAGAAGAAATACAAATATAAACAGACAAATAGCAGTTCATGGAGTTGAAAGAAGATAAAGAAATGTAGGGAGGGAAATGCAGTTAACAAATACCTTAACAAAGATGCAACATTCTGTGGCACTCTCTATGCATTTTAGATATGTCAGTTAACAACAAGAACAAGCCTCAGACTCAGTCTCAGTTTCAGTCACAGCCATCGCCTTAGTCTTTGCCGACACACAATTTGAATACTTGTATTTATTCGTGCATTTCGTAACGGCAACAGCAAAACTGCAGCTGCACGCTGCACGTTGCACGTTCCAGCAAGTGTAACAAATTTTCGGTTATCTTTCAAAACCAGCTTAGCTATTTGTGTATCTGTGTGTGTGTGTGAGAGAGAGATAGACTGAGAACTATGCCAAGTTAGAGGTCATTCATCCAGCGTAACGTTTATCACGATTATCATCATCATCAACATCATGCTGCCCATGAGCCACGCTACTTTATTAACATATTTTTATACCCTCGACAAGCTGAGGGAAAGTGCTGTGTGCATAAGCAGCACGATAAAAAGGGAAAATATTTTCTAGCTCTAGCTAAGAATATCAATAGCATAAACAGTAGGCATAGATATATCATACGAGTATATCTAGATTCTAGAAACTATAGAATTGTGCTTTAAATTTTTAATTAACAGCATTGCATGAAATCGAATTATAATACTCTGCACTAGCACCGTAAATAATAAAAAGAAAAAAATTAAGAGCAGAAAAAGATTCTGTTGTAAGCGATAATAAATAAAATAAAAATAAAAAAATAAAAAAAAATAAAATACATTTAATTTTTTAACACTCAAATTTTTCATAATTATTTTTTTTATTATTTTTTTTATTATTGTTCAACTTTTAATTAAAATTAAATAAATAAATTTCATTTTTTTACGCACAAATTTTGAATAATTATTTTTTTTATTATTTATTTAATGTTCAACTTTTAATTAAAATTAAATAAATTAATAAATAAATTTCATTTTTTTTACGCTCAAATTTTTCATAATTATTTTTTTTTATTATTTATTTAATGTTCAAATAAAATTAAATAAAATTAAATAATAATAAAAATCAGAAAACATTTATTTTTGTTAAAATTAAAATTTAAAAATAAAAAAAAATAATTAAAATTAAATAATAATTTTTATTTAATTTTAAAAATTAAAAATATATATTTTATATATATTATATATATTTTATATATTTAAATTAAAATTAATTTATAAATTGAAATTGGAATAAATATTAAATTATAAATTTGTATAATACAAATTTTTATCATTTTAATTTTTATTATTTTTTTGATTACTTTATTTTATTATTTAGTGTTCATTTTATTTCTTATTTTTTTTATGATAAAAACAATTTATTATTATTTTTTTAAATTATTATTTTAGTATGATTAATATTTTTTTTATACTTTTCATTACTATTTATTTCTAATTTTTGATTTTTCATATAATAATTAAAAGTTAAATTTTTGTAAAATGTATCATATATTATTATTATATTATATAATATATTTTTTTTAATTTTTTTTTGTATTAAAATTTTAATTTAAAACTTCAGCATAATTTACATAAAAAGTAAACATACATAGAGTATCCCGCTTGTTACTCTAAATGCGGCAGTTGAAGTCGCAGCAGTTCAGTTTGTTGTTGTTGTTGCCACTCCTTTAGCTGCTGGTTGTTGCTTCTCATTTCCTTCGCACGTTCAATGCGCTGCTAAGAAAAACACAAAACAGACATAGGCATGCATATATACACACATACATATATATATATAGCATAGCTATATAGTCATCATATCCTCTGGCGAGACTTGTTACATTGTCACTGCGAGCCTTTTTGTTGGCCACGTTTTTTTTACTTTAACTCAAACTTGCTTCTACTGTTGACCTTAACGTTGCAGTTGCTGCTGCTGCTGCTTGCTGCTGCTGTTGCTCTTGGTGACGCACAAGTTTTGTGGCCCTTTATGCATTTGAGAGTGCATAGAGAAAAGCAGTAAGATAGAAAGAGAGAGAGTGAGAGAGAGAGAGTGAGAATATAGTCAAAGCAAAGTGAGGCAGAAAGTAGAGTATAGAGTGTAGAGTGTAGAGGTTCACTCAGAGTTTGGTTTACACTGACACTGTGCTCATTCTTCTTGTTGTTGCTTTGTGTAGTTTTTTTTTTTTTGGCCAACAGGAAATGGCCAACATTAGACAGTTGGCACGTGTTTGTCTAGCTGCATATATATATATTTTTTTTCTCTCTTCTCTCTCTCTCACACTCTGTCTCTTTGCACCCTGCGGACGGAAATGTGACAACAAGAAGAACAACAACGACAAGCAACTTTCTATAGAATTTTTATGCTGGTCTAGAGAAATGGCAAAAACTGTTATTATTATTTTTGTTGTTGCTTTATAAACATGACTGAATAATACGACATAATGTTTCAACTGTCCGTTGCAGCTGAAATCATATGAAAAAAAATATATATAATATATAAAAAATTTATTTATTATAATGTGCTAAAAAGCTTTTGCACTGCAAACGTGTCGTTTACAAACACAAATCTAAAACTTGCAACTTGAATTATTTTTTTATTTTATTTTTTTTTTTATTTTTTTTGTTGTAGTCTGCACTTGATTGTGCTGTGATTTATGAAGTGAGGGGAAAGGGGGATGGCTAGTGCTTGTAGTTTATTATAGCGTTACGCAGTTGCACTAATGTTGAGTATAAAACATGCCAAGCACTTGAATTAAAGAAGTCAGCGAGCAAGTTTTACTGTAGTTTCTGTAGTTCCTATAGTTCTACTTGTCTTGCTTGCACTTATACGCTTGCTCTAGCTATCTCTTTCATTAACATACAGCTCTACAGCTCTCTCTCTCTCTCTCTCTCTCTCTCTCTCTCTCTCTCTTCCTCTATCTATCTCCCTCTCTTCATCTCTCTCCTCCCACTCTCACTCCCCCTCGTCTCTTTCTTATTGTTCAACAGTCTTTGGCACTACAAAAACTCATGCTCCCCAAAGCAGCTGCTGTTATACCCTACATTCTCAGCTCTTTAACTGTCGCGTGCGCTGTGCCATACTATGCTCAGCAAAATTTATTTCTTCTTATTTCTTTATAGTCTTTATATTCTCAATGCTTTTTGTGTTTTATTTCTGCCTTTTGCTTTTTACTTTTTGCTTTTTTCCCTTGCCACTTAATATCAACAGCATGCAGCTTTTTGGCCAGCAACCGTTGGACATCATTGAGTAAACGTTGCAACAACAACAAGAACAACAACAACAACTATATAAAATGTATTTCTTTTGTTCTGTTCAACAATTCTTTTTGCACAGAATTTTCAACAATTTTCTCAGCTCAGAGCGTTGAGCGTTTCCTTTACTTTTCTCTTTCTCTTTCTCTTTCTTTTTCGTCTCTTTCTTTCTTTCATTTTCATTTTCTCATAGTTTATTTTGTGGCTCATTTGCATTATTTTAATTCATTTCGCTTTGGTAATCGCCAACATTGTGCCACGCCCACTGCTTGCCTTGCTCGCTTTGAATAATTTTTGAATTGTTGCTGCTGCTACTGCTGCTGATACTGCTGCTGCTGCTGCTACTGCTGCTGCTGTTCTTCAGGTTCTTCAAAGAATGCCAATAAATAAAATGAAATGAAATGAATTTTGAAGTGTAAACGTTGGAAAATACTTTTGCAATTGCTGCTGCCGCTGCTACTGCTGCTGCTACTGCTGCTACTATTGCTTGCATGCATAGACATGTACTTAATTAATTTTAGTCAAGTGTAATGAAAGGAAAAAAAAACAAGCAACAAAACAGTTGCATAAAATGCTATGAAATCATATGCCAAAGTTTGCAATTCAATTTATTTTACAACTGAAAAAAAAATAAATAAAAATAAATAAAAAAAGAAAAGAAAAAGCCAAAAGACAAATTACCAAGTTTTTTTTTATATATATATTTTTGACCAAACTGAAATCATGGCAGATAGTTTTTCACTTCGTCAGGTGAGCAGAAAAGCCAAAAAAAAGGGCTTGCAAGTGTGTGTGTGTGTGTGTGGGAGGCGGCAGGTAGCTTGAGCGAAGTCGAACACAAAAGCTGAAATGTGGAAACTTGGTCGTAGCACTGCTGCTGGCAGGACACTTGAAACAAATTGCAATTTGTTCCATGCCAACACGCAGTTCATATTGAAAAGGAAGCTAAGAGAGAGCGAGAGAAGAGAGAGGGAGCAGCAGCAGCAGCAGTAGTAATGGCAAGTGTGGCAAGGGGAACTTCATGACTTTTTCAGTTGGTGCGGAAAGCCTATAAATTAAGTGCTGCAATTAATAATTAAAATGTGTGTTAATTAGAGCAAGGGACAGCAAAAGAGTAGACACTGGGACAACGAGACAGCAGACAGGCGGACAGGCAGACAGTCGACAGTAGGCAGCAGCATTTACAGCTGCTTTTGGCTAATTGCAATTTCAATTAGTCGCATTAGAAAATCCATTGCGTTGCTTTTTCACATAGCTAAAATACAAAAAAAAAAAAAAGCTAATCAATTGCAAAAGTGTTTTGCCATTGGGGCGAAAAATAATATATAGCTGAAAATTACAAAACACATTAAAATAAATATCATAAATTTAACAGACAAAACAAAAGTTAGACTGTCAAAAGTGCCGCCTGATATTATATGAAATTAATACAAAAACAACAATCAAATATTATGCAGCAGCAGATTTAAGTCTAATCACATTTAATATTTATCAACATGCGCATTATATAATTAACAATTTGATTTATGGAATTTAATTGGGCGACAAAATGCATAGCATGAAATAAAAGTCTAATAATTCAAATATAAAACGCAATGTGAGCATAATTTTTTTTTTCTCATTTTTACAGATGTAACACACATAATGTGTTGCCAAGGAAAACGCAAATACACACACAAACACACACATACAGTTACATATGTATATTATGCATAAGTATTATTTTTATCATATTTTGCCTTACTTTTATTTTGGCTTTTGCTTTTTTTTTCTGTTTTTTCTTTTTTTTTTTGGTTGTGCTTTGTTTTTTTTTTTTTGCATTTTGTTTCCTGTGTGTGTTCTACATACATTTCATTTGTTCTTTTGCCCAAAAGAAAAAAAAGATAAGTCAGAAGTATTATTTGCATAATGTTGAAGATTTTGATACCCTTGAAAAATGTAAATGAAATTTTTCTTACTGATTTTTTCTATAAAATCTAGTTGTCCGATGGCAGTAGTAAAACTTGGCAGATATATAAGATTTATTTAA
>JBAMBR010002086.1:0-124080 GCA_037044475.1 Zaprionus obscuricornis | reverse complement strand
AAATATTGGCATTTCGTAGCCATTGTTTAACGTTACAGTTGGTGCGAGCTTCATCTTTACAAATTAAATTAACCAATGGCGCAAAAACTGATTTTCTGTTAAAGTTGATGGACTGCAGTTTGATAAGCAAAACTATCGATAGTGCTGTAACTTGAAAGCTTGCGATAATATCGCTATGCTTTACATTAAGCGCCATTCGAATATTACAGTGCACTGTTAATCTCATGACTTATCGATTACTGATGTTAACAGAATCGATACACAACAAATGTAAACTTTGTATTCTTGCCAAACAAAACACGAAAGAAAAAAACCATGGAGGATAATGCAGATACAACACCAGATGTGGAATCTTTTAATGGTTATGGATTTAATAACTATACAGCTGCAGAAGCATTTATTCAAGGCTTATCCGGTATGGTTAATCAAGGTGATGTTGAAACTATGATACGAGCACAAAAACAAATGTAAGTTGTTATGCTCCAACATACAATGTGTGTATATATATGTGTGTGTGTGTGTAATACAAAGACAATAACTACCCCTCCTCCCACATCTTCATCTCTTCACAGGCTGCAACGTTTTGAGAAGACAAATGAAATGTTACTCAATTGTAATGCTTTGTCCCAGAGTCGTTTAAAGAGCGCAAATGATGATTTTAAGAAACATGTTAAATTACTCAGTGAAATGAAAAAAGATTTAGATTATATATTTCGTAAAGTTCGCATTATGAATCCCGCAATATATGCAGAAGTTCAACCACAACGCAGCAGCTTAGCTGAAGAGGCAGAAGATGAAACAGAAAGTTCAACATCTAAACAGCAGACGGCAAGCACAAAGCCACAGAGCCAGCGCCTAAAAAGAGTGAGGCAACAATTGAATATGTGCAAATGCAGGAGGCGATTGATAATGGAATAGTCGAAGTTGAAAATGAGCTGATAAAGCGAGTTTGCTCTGTTGAGACTGCTAATCCTAATGACTCGTCCGACTGTACGTCCGAAGATACGGGTTAATGTTAAAACAATATAAATTTATTTTTATATATATAGAAATATTATATTTAATAGTTAGATAATACACAATATTAAATAATTTATTATATGAAATAATTTATTATTTTTAATATATAGAAAATATATTCAAAATGTTAGAAAATAATTTGGTACTTGTATTGTTTGGGTACCTTAGAGATTATAACACGTCCGTCATAGCTTAAAGATGCAAATATCCATGGATCAACATTACTCCATTCCGCACAATACACAGAATCCTCATGCTGATCAAAACTTTGTAGTAAACCATCGGATAACACTTTATGTCGTTCCTGTTGTGTACCAGTTGTAGAAGTTACTTCATTTATTTCCGATGCTTGTGCTTCAGAACTAACTGAACCTGCACAGGTTAATAAGACCTTACAATCACTTGAGCTGGATAGTATTAATTGATCATGGAATGTATTGAAACGTACTGACCAAACCCAATGGGAATGATCGCTACGCTCGAAAACGGGTGATTTAACCATACGACAATCCCAGACTTTAACACAGCTATCATCACCGCCAGTAACCAAATGACATTGTTTATTGGGATTACAGTCCAAGTCACGTACTAACTGGCCATGTGCATCATCTATGCTCCAAGCACAATGTTGTGTATCTCTTACATCGTATGCACGTACACTAGTATCATGTAGCACTAAAAACTGATGTCCCTGATGATGATGTGACCATTTACCCGTTGTATATGGTGATAAATTCTTTCCACCAGTTGTGCTGCTACTTGCTTCAGCCACCACACGTGTTGATGATTCGGCACGTTGCATAATGGCCAATTTATTGCCCACAACACAGGCTAAAGTCTGCTCTTGACTGGGATGAAATTCAATAGTCTTGACACGTTCACCTAAATCGGTTGTGTCCAAGACTTCAACTTGTGCCCAAGGTATGTATTCACTCTTTATTGGCTCTGTGTCATCAGTGGCATCCTCTTTCGGTAGAGTTAACAGCGCTGCCTGTGACAGCACTTGTGCTCCCTTTTGTACATTGTAGACGGATGCTAACAATCTGGCATCGGAGGGACAACTGTTTAGTTTCCATACCTCTCCAAGAGCATGCTCAAAAATCTATTAAATAAAATTCATATAAGAAATGGAAAGTTAAGGAAGATTTTTTTTACTTACCTTTGACTGGATGGTGCCCTGCTCCTCGTCATATTGCAGTAAATGTAATTGATTTGTTGGCTTTAACGAGTTTGTGGCAATGAAGAAGCAAATATCATTGCTTTCACCATATTGTGGAGTTAAAGCACGAGCTTGTAGCTCTAAGCCATAAATCATGCTACTTTCTTCCATATTGTAATGTGCAAAGATTATTTTGCGGCTGTAGGGAACATTTCCTTAACGTTTGCTGAGAAAAAAAAATGGTTTCAAATTTTCCATGAACTTTATCGAATATTATAGAGAATAGCAGCAGCATATGCATAAATATGCCTTAAAATAACGTAAGCTGTTGAATATATTAATATGTATATAAAAAACTCACCCCTAATGAAAACGTAAACACTGCAAATATATTGCGTTAGACAATGTTTATTAGAGATGTGACCATTAATTATTATGAGTAAGACAATGTTTAATTGAGATGAGACCATCACGATAAAACTATCGATAAAAAATATTCTTATTGAAAATCATATAAATTTTAAATTGCAAATCAAAAAAAAAATTATAATAGTTATTAATATATTTCATTTAAATTATTCTTTTATTATTAATTATTAATATAAATTAAATTAAATTTTTTTATTTTTTTTGCAATAAATTTCAATTATTACTCGTCGTTGAGCAAGTTACTAGTTATTATACAGCTGTCATCAAATACAACCCTGCACACGCTCAAATCAACACTGTGTTGTCTCCATCCATTTTGTTTTAGTGAAAAAAGATTGTCAAAAGTAACAGACGCGTATTAACAAAATTCGCATTAGAGTATATAATTAGTGAAACATTTTAGCAATTATTTATAAACAATTAACTAAATTAACCAAAGTGCAAAGCAATGGCACAAAACATCAGCCCTGAACAGAGTGGTGCTGGTGGCAGTAGCAAACACAACGATGACTCGCTGCCTGTCAAAGACAATCACGCCGTGAGTAAAAGGTAAGGCGCGAAAATTTTGATGCATCTTCCATGTATTTTTTTTTTTTTTACATATGTATAAATCTATGTATGTGTGTGTTGCATTATACATATTTAGCTATTGAATGATTGGCATTAATTTTGTTCCGTATATATATATTTATCACAGACTGCACAAAGAACTTATGAACCTAATGATGGCCAACGAGAAGGGGATATCGGCATTTCCGGATGGTGAAAATATTTTCAAATGGGTTGGCACCATTGCGGGCCCTATAAATACTGTTTATGCGAGTCAAACATATCGCTTGTCACTCGATTTTCCCAATTCGTATCCGTATGCTGCGCCTGTGGTTAAATTTTTAACACCATGCTTTCATCCCAACGTTGATCTACAAGGTGCCATTTGTTTGGATATATTGAAAGATAAATGGTCAGCATTATATGATGTACGCACCATATTGTTGTCCATACAATCATTGCTTGGTGAGCCAAACAATGAGAGTCCACTCAATGCGCAGGCCGCAATGATGTGGAATGATCAAAAGGAGTACAAAAAATACCTAGACGCCTTCTATGAGAAGCACAAGGACACCTAAGCAAGCATTACATTACCAGCAGCAGCAATAGCAGCTGATAAGTACAGCGAAACTATAACAACAAGAACAACAACAACTATAAACTACTACTACTACTACAACAACAACAAGAACAACAATTTGGCGGTGGCCGTTTATCCTCATTCTATGCTCATATTGCGGCGTATTTATTTACATTTCTTTGTATGGGTGCAGCCAAAAAACACTTACACAACACCAAAAAACAAAAAAAAAAAAGAAACGAAGGAATCATCCCCACCCTCTGCACCCTCCTCCACCCTCAATATTAGTTTATGCTGTTTTTTTTTTTTGTTTGTTTGTGTTTTTGGCAGATGTTTAATTTCATTTCTAATTGTCATCGTTGATATATATAGAGAGACCACGATTTGATTCAATTTATATTTTTAATTATTTTTCCAAATAACAAATTTATTATATAGAATATGTAATATTGGTATATATATATATGTATGTAATTTTTCTCAAAAGTCGTCTGTTTCTTTAAGCTTAGTTAATTGTTTTTTTATTATTATTATTATTATTATTAATATATATATATATATGCATATAAAAATGATTTTATTTGAAATATGTAAGCAGCGGGGCTAATGCCATAAACTTGTACTGACTCAAAAAGCAATTATGCAAAACGCCCAGAGAGAACTTATGTGAATGTTAGCTAATTTTATAGTAAACCGTAAAAACCAGCAAAGATTATACACCCTCCCCCACCTTCACCTCCCCTACCCTACCCTAAAACTTATTACATATTATATATGAATTTAACATTAATAATGAAACAGTTTATCTCCTAAAAACATACATAAATATATATAAAAAAAATTATTAGTATTTTCAGTGAAATTTTAACAAAAAAAAAACAAAAAATTATGTTTCTCATTTTTATTATTATTGTCATTTCGTTAGCAAAAAGAAAAAAAAAAACTAAGATATATATATAAATAAACAAATGAAATGAAATTTGTTCAGTTCTCTTATCGATCGCATTCGAATCAATAAAAAAAAACTGTTCATAATATTTTAAACAAATTACTGACTTAGCAGCATTAACATCTTATTAATTATATTATATTGTCATTGTACGATTCTTAGTTAAATGATGTTTCATATGACCATGTAATATGGCACGAGATTTAAATATGCGACCACAAGGACGACAACGAAATATTAATTTATTACTATGACGTCGTAAATAATGATCATCAAGATTTTGTTTTGTATAGAAACGTTTACCGCAACCATTGCAACCAAAATTACATTCAATCTCATTTCTATGCACCCATGCATGACGTGTTAGATGTGCTTTACGTGCATAAGATTTGCCACATTTATCGCACATATGCATCTTTGATGTCGAATCGATGTCATTGATATGATGTTGTCGTCGTATATGATAATTGAGACTACGTAGTGCGGTATAAACTTTATTACAATTTGGTTCAGTACACGGATAGTTATTTCCTATATTTTGATGGGCATCGCGCAAATGTTCCGTTAAATAGCAAGCTCTTGAATAAGATTTATTACATTTATCCATTTGACATTTGTATGGTTCTTCGCCGCGATGTTTTTGCATATGCGCTTCATATAGTGACATTTTATAAAAGCCGCGACCACAAATATTACAATCCATTTTTTGTCGCATGTAACGCTGTTGCTTGGCAATGGGTGCTGATACGCGTTTTTCTTTATTTAAATATTTTTTGGCTTCAGCATGTTCTTGTATATAGACTTTTTCCTGCAAATAAATGCAAAATAAGTTTTATGATCATTTTTTATTAATGTTATAGCATACTTATGTACAATAATTTATAAAATGTTTTTCTATGTATTTGCATTTGTCATTTAACAACACTGGCTGTCAGAAACAGCTGTTAGCAATCCTTTTGAAAAGACCGCTCGTAGAGCTTTCAAAGCTCGGAGAACACATTGACAGCTGGCTTGCTTGCACATGCTTTTGTTTATGTTTATAAATATGAATGTATGTGTGAGTGTGTGTGTATATAAAATATAAAAATATACTTTTATATGCAAAATGTTTGTTTGTATGTGTTACTTTTATTATTGCTGCTCTCGCGTATCACTTTCTCATGCCAATAAATAAAATATGTACATGTATGTGTGTGTTATAATAAATTTGTTATTTGGAAAAATAATTAAAAATATAAATTGAATCAAATCGTGGTCTCTCTATATATATCAACGATGACAATTAGAAATGAAATTAAACATCTGCCAAAAACACAAACAAACAAAAAAAAAAAAAAACAGCATAAACTAATATTGAGGGTGGAGGAGGGTGCAGAGGGTGGGGATGATTCCTTCGTTTCTTTTTTTTTTTTGTTTTTTGGTGTTGTGTAAGTGTTTTTTGGCTGCACCCATACAAAGAAATGTAAATAAATACGCCGCAATATGAGCATAGAATGAGGATAAACGGCCACCGCCAAATTGTTGTTCTTGTTGTTGTTGTAGTAGTAGTAGTAGTTTATAGTTGTTGTTGTTCTTGTTGTTATAGTTTCGCTGTACTTATCAGCTGCTATTGCTGCTGCTGGTAATGTAATGCTTGCTTAGGTGTCCTTGTGCTTCGCACAGAAAGGCGTCTGTAGGTATTTTTTGTACTCCTTTTGATCATTCCACGCCTTACCTTTTACTCACGGCGTGATTGTCTTTGACAGGCAGCGAGTCATCGTTGTGTTTGCTACTGCCACCAGCACCACTCTGTTCAGGGCTGATGTTTTGTGCCATTGCTTTGCACTTTGGTTAATTTAGTTAATTGTTTATAAATAATTGCTAAAATGTTTCACTAATTATATACTCTAATGCGAATTTTGTTAATACGCGTCTGTTACTTTTGACAATCTTTTTTCACTAAAACAAAATGGATGGAGACAACACAGTGTTGATTTGAGCGTGTGCAGGGTTGTATTTGATGACAGCTGTATAATAACTAGTAACTTGCTCAACGACGAGTAATAATTGAAATTTATTGCAAAAAAAATAAAAAAATTTAATTTAATTTATATTAATAATTAATAATAAAAAAATAATTTAAATGAAATATATTAATAAATATTATAATTTTTTTTTTGATTTGCAATTTAAAATTTATATGATTTTCAATAAGAATATTTTTTATCGATAGTTTTATCGTGATGGTCTCATCTCAATTAAACATTGTCTTACTCATAATAATTAATGGTCACATCTCTAATAAACATTGTCTAACGCAATATATTTGCAGTGTTTACGTTTTCATTAGGGGTGAGTTTTTTATATACATATTAATATATTCAACAGCTTACGTTATTTTAAGGCATATTTATGCATATGCTGCTGCTATTCTCTATAATATTCGATAAAGTTCATGGAAAATTTGAAACCTTTTTTTTTTCTCAGCAAACGTTAAGGAAATGTTCCCTACAGCCGCAAAATAATCTTTGCAAATTTCAATATGGAAGAAAGTAGCATGATTTATGGTTTAGAGCTACAAGCTCGTGCTTTAACTCCACAATATGGTGAAAGCAATGATATTTGCTTTTTCATTGCCACAAACTCGTTAAAGCCAACAAATCAATTACATTTACTGCAATAAAATAGACGAGGAGCAGGGCACCATCCAGTCAAAGGTAAGTAAAAACATCTTGCTTAACTTTCCATTTCTTATATGAATTTTATTTAATAGATTTTTGAGCATGCTCTTGGAGAGGTATGGAAACTAAACAGTTGTCCCTCCGATGCCAGATTGTTAGCATCCGTCTACAATGTGCAAAAGGGAGCACAGGTGCTGTCACAGGCAGCGCTGTTAACTCTACCGACAGAGGATGCCGCTGATGACACAGAGCCAATAAAAAGTGAATACATACCTTGGGCACAAGTTGAAGTCTTGGACACAACCGATTTAGGTGAACGTGTCAAGACTATTGAATTTCATCCCAGTCAAGAGCAGACTTTAGCCTGTGTTGTGGGCAATAAATTGGCCATTATGCAACGTGCCGAAGCATCAACACGTGTGGTGGCTGAAGCAAGTAGCAGCACAACTGGTGGAAAGAATTTATCACCATATACAACGGGTAAATGGTCACATCATCATCAGGGACATCAGTTTTTAGTGCTACATGATACTAGTGTACGTGCATACGATGTAAGAGATACACAACATTGTGCTTGGAGCATAGATGATGCACATGGCCAGTTAGTACGTGACTTGGACTGTAATCCCAATAAACAATGTCATTTGGTTACTGGCGGTGATGATAGCTGTGTTAAAGTCTGGGATTGTCGTATGGTTAAATCACCCGTTTTCGAGCGTAGCGATCATTCCCATTGGGTTTGGTCAGTACGTTTCAATACATTCCATGATCAATTAATACTATCCAGCTCAAGTGATTGTAAGGTCTTATTAACCTGTGCAGGTTCAGTTAGTTCCGAAGCACAAGCATCGGAAATAAATGAAGTAACTTCTACAACTGGTACACAACAGGAACGACATAAAGTGTTATCCGATGGTTTACTACAAAGTTTTGATCAGCATGAGGATTCTGTGTATTGTGCGGAATGGAGTAATGTTGATCCATGGATATTTGCATCTTTAAGCTATGATGGACGTGTTATAATCTCTAAGGTACCCAAACAATATAAGTACCAAATTATTTTCTAACATTTTGAATATATTTGCTATATATATATATATATATTAAAAATAATAAATTATTTCATATAATAAATTATTGAATATTGTGTATTATCTAACTATTAAATATAATATTTCTATATATATAAAAATAATTTTTTTTTTGTTTTAACATTAACCCGTATCTTCGGACGTACAGTCGGACGAGTCATTAGGATTTGCAGTCTCAACGGAGCAAACTCGCTTTATCAGCTCATTTTCAACTTCGACTATTCCATTATCAATCGCCTCCTGCATTTGAACATATTCAATTGTTGCCTCACTCTTTTTAGGCGCTGGCTCTGTTGGCTTTGTGCTTGCCGTCTGCTGTTTAGATGTTGAACTTTCTGTTTCATCTTCTGCCTCTTCAGCTAAGCTGCTGCGTTGTGGTTGAACTTCTGCATATATTGCGGGATATTGTTGTGCCATTTTTTGTTTTATAATGCGAACTTTACGAAATATATAATCTAAATCTTTTTTCATTTCACTGAGTAATTTAACATGTTTCTTAAAATCATCATTTGCGCTCTTTAAACGACTCTGAGACAAAGCATTACAGTTGAGTAACATTTCATTTGTCTTCTCAAAACGTTGAAGCCTGTGAAGAGATGAAGATGTGGGAGGAGGTTTAGTTTTTGTCTTTGTATTACACACACACACACACACACATGTATACACACATATGTTGGACCATAACAACTTACATTTGTTTTTGTGCTCGTATCATAGTTTCAACATCACCTTGATTAACCATACCGGATAAGCCTTGAATAAATGCTTCTGCAGCTGTATAGTTATTAAATCCATAACCATTAAAAGATTCCACATCTGGTGTTGTATCTGCATTATCCTCCATGGTTTTTTTCTTTCGTGTTTTGTTTGGCAAGAATACAAAGTTTACATTTGTTGTGTATCGATTCTGTTAACATCAGTAATCGATTAGACATGAGATTAACAGTGCACTGTAATATTCGAATGGCGCTTAATGTAAAGCATAGCGATATTATCGCAAGCTTTCAAGTTACAGCACTATCGATAGTTTTGCTTATCAAACTGCAGTCCATCAACTTCAACAGAAAGCCAGTTTTTGCGCCATTGGTTAATTTAATTTGTAAAGATGAAGCTCGCACCAACTGTAACGTTAAACAATGGCTACGAAATGCCAATATTTGGCTTGGGAACATATAATGTAAGTGTATTTATTTAATATATTAAATAAATTTCTTAAATTGAAAATAAAAATTAGTTGTACTATGAAAAATATATACTAGTTTTAGGTGCAGTAGTCTTAAGATTGCAAGTGTATTTTATCTTGTCAGTCAAAGATAACGATTCAATATTGATAGTAAACACTTGACATTAAATGACCGTTATTGAGATTACTTCAGTCTGATTTAATTAATATAAAAACGTAAATAAATCTTAATGCGTTTTTAATTAATATTTAATTATTTATTAATTATAATTTAAAGTCGAAGAACAATGAATGTGAAATTTCTGTTAAACATGCCATAGACATAGGATACCGTCATATAGATACAGCACTATTCTATCAGAATGAAGCTCAAATAGGTAAAGCCATACGTGATAAGATTGCTGACGGTGTCGTCAGACGTGAGGATATTTTTCTTGTGACTAAAGTAAGTATAATCTTCCCTTCATTTTATTTGTTAACTTAATTTATTTATAAATTTTTTAGCTCTGGAATATACATCATGATCCTGAACGTGTAGAGGCTGCTTGTCGTAAACAGCTTGCCAACTTTGGTCTAGACTATATTGATCTATATCTGATACATATGCCAGTGGGCTATAAATATGTCGATGAGGAAACTTTACTACCCCAAGACGAAAGTGGAGGTCTTGAACTTAGTGATGTTGACTATTTGGATACCTATAAAGCCATGGAGAAATTGGTTAATCTTGGCTTGGTACGCAGCATTGGCGTATCCAATTTTAATAGCGAACAGGTGACCCGTATATTGGACAATTGTGAGATTAAACCGATAACGAATCAGGTTGAATATTCACCAACGATTAATCAAATCGATTTGGCTGTATTCTGTAAGGAGCGTGGCATAACTATAACTGCATATGCACCATTGGGCAGACCCAATCCCGAGTTACGTAAACCCGATTTTCTATTTTCATCGAAAGTTAAGGATATTGCTAAGAAATACAATAAGACCCCCGCACAGGTTACTCTGCGCTATTTGGTAAGCTCTGCAACTATTGTAACTATAATAAGTATTTAAATATTTAATTATATTTTTTTGTCTATAGATACAATTGGGCGTCATTCCAATACCAAGATCATCGAACACTGATCATATTGCTGAAAACTTTGATATATTTGATTTTGTGCTGACTAAAGAAGAGAAGTGTGTGCTCGATGGTTTTCATACTGGTGAACGTACTGTGCCGTTAAGTTTAATAAAACCCAAAAATCATAATCATATGCCAATAAGCATTTGGTTTTAACTAATTGCAAAAGCTTTAACATTTTATACAAATTTATTATAAATATACATATCTATAAAATAAAGTGATTTGCTTTTTTTATATTTTTTTTTTGGTTTTTTCTAGCATTGAAAATTATTATTATTGACATGAAAAATAAAAATAAAATAAATTTTCATTTTAACTCATAAATTATATAAATCATTTTTGAATATTTTAAATTTTTTGTTTTATCGTTTGCAATAACCGTTTTTTTTTTTGCCACTGTCGAAGCTTTCGCGATAAGTTGTGATCGTCAAGTGTTTGTAGAAGAGTAAAACAGCTGTTTGCGTATCGATTAATCTAATTATCGATGTCTACGTACATCGCTAAGCTATGCCGGCAGCACAATTGCCTTATGTTGTCAAGGTCTTGCATTCGCTTAATTTGTTCTAGAACGAGAATGACGCCTGCACCAACCATTAAGTTAAACAATGGCTATGAAATGCCCATCCTTGGCCTGGGCACATATAATGTAAGTAATAAATATTTTTAATAAATAATTTTATATTTTATTTATGCATTAGCCGCACCTGTTGCATACATGCATAAATATTTATTGGATATAAACATGTGCATCTGTATGTGTATGTTTTGTCTGCGTGTAAATATGTGCATGTGTTGTGTGTCTATTTACATGCATGTATATACATATATATATATATATGTGTGTGTGTGTTTAACTACTTGCTGCTGTACGGCAGTTAATTGATTTGTTTGTGTGTTGAGATAAGATTAGTTTTTTTTTCTTTATATAAATTACTTTGGATTTCGTGACTCGACGAAATTTTTATGTATGTAATTAGTAAAATTATTCTTATATGAAATTACACACATATGCATGTGCATATGTCTACATGTCTGTACAGGCATATGTCTGCGTATAGTATAATTTTCCATAGAATCTTTCTAGAAATTGAATACTACATAATTTCATTTGTTTATTTTACAGTCGAAAAACAATGAAGGAGAAGTGGCTGTAAAGCATGCTATTGATATTGGTTACCGGCATATTGATACCGCCTATTTCTATCAGAATGAGGCCGAGGTGGGCAAGGCAATACGCGATAAGATTACTGAAGGTGTTGTTAAACGTGAAGATATATTCTTAGTTACAAAGGTAAGATGCTACAATTAATATTAATAGCATATTCAATTTTTAATGTTAATTATCATCTTATATTTTTTTTTTGTAGCTATGGAATATCTATCATGATCCGGAGCGTGTTGAAGCTGTCTGTCGCAAACAACTTTGCAATTTTGGTTTAGATTACATTGATCTATATCTAATGCATATGCCAGTAGGTTACAAATATGTCAACGAGGAGACTTTACTGCCCAAGGATGAAGCTGGCCGTTTGCTTTTAAGTGATGTTGACTATTTGGATACGTACAAGGCAATGGAAAAGCTGGTTAAGCTGGGTCTAGTACGCAGCATTGGCGTTTCTAATTTTAACAGTGTACAATTACAACGTGTATTGGATAACTGTGAAATTAAGCCAGTTACTAATCAGGTTGAATGTTCACCAGCTCTTAATCAAAAGGCATTGACTGCCTTTTGTAAGGAGCGTGGTGTTACTGTAACTGCATATACACCATTGGGTAAACCAAATGTAGAAAAGCAAACACCCGATTTTCTATTTTCACCTAAAATTCAGGCCATTGCTGACAAATATGAAAAGACAACTGCACAAGTTGCTTTACGTTATTTGGTAAGTTCTAAACTTTATTTAATTTCTATAATTTTATCTATAAAATTTATATGCATTTATTTTTTTATAGACTCAACTTGGTGTCATGCCCATTCCAAAATCGTCGAATCCTGGTCGTATTGGTGAGAATTTTAATATATTCGATTTTGAACTGACCGATGAGGAGAAATGTGTGTTAGACAGTTTCCACACTGGCGAACGCATGGTACCCCTGAATCTAATCAAAGCTGAGAATCATAAATATTTCCCATTTTCTATTGACTTTTAATACAAAATTCATAAAATGTGAATAATACTTTAATATATATCTATAACAAATAAATTGTACTCTTGCAAAATTAAATGCTAATTTCTTATAATGTTCAATTATTAAAAATTCTAAACAAAAAAAATATTCTAGAAAACATATATACAATGAGATTTTTCATAATACAAAACTTATTGGGGTTTTACGTCTAATAAAATCGTACGTTTTGTCTTTTGTTTTTTTTTTTTTTGTTTTATTGTCATAAATATACATTTTCTGTAATCGTAAAAAAAAAAAAAAAATTCGTAATGATACCAGCGCGTTGCTTGACCACCTGTGAAGATGATGATGATGATGATAATTCACGGGTCGCCCTTATTTTGGGTGATAAGCCTGTCTGCGGTGAACCGGCATTGCTAATGGCACCAAAGGTTAAGCTCAGCAGTGGCTATGATATGCCAGTACTAGGCTTTGGTACCTATGGTGTAAGTAATAGAATCTCGTAAATTTTGGATGAAAACTTATTGTATTCCTTTTGCAGTTGCGTGGCTATCAATGCAAGACAGCAATTCATTGTGCCATTGAGACAGGTTTTCGACATTTCGATACGGCGTATAATTATGAAAATGAGAAAGATGTTGGAGAAGCGATTCGTACACAAATACAAATGGGGAATGTCTCAAGGGAGAATATCTTTTTGACTACCAAGGTAAGGGAAAAATCTTCTACTATCTCTCTTACTCTTTATTTGTCTCTATCTACTTCATACAGCTTTGGAATACACATCATGATCCACGGGAAGTACGTCGCATTTGCGAACAACAGCTGGAGAAACTTGGATTTGATTATATCGATTTGTATTTAATGCATTTTCCTATCGGCTTTAAGCTTATGTGTGACGAGATTCTATATCCCGTGCAGGATGATCAAGTTCAAACCAAGTGAGTGCATGAAAATTTTGGTTTCTATATACACTTAATATATAAATTTGTTTTTCTTAGTGATATTGATTATATTGATACATGGCGTGCCATGGAGGAACTTGTCAAACTGGGCCTGGTACGCAGTATTGGTGTCTCCAATTTCAATATGGAACAAATACAACGTATCATACAATGTAGTTCATCGAAACCAGTTGTTAATCAAGTTGAAGTCTGGCCAGGATTCATGCAAAAGGATTTAGTCGATTACTGTCGTTACAATGGCATTACTGTGGTTGCCTATGCACCATTGGGTCAACCAAATCGTGAAGATCATAAACCAATTTATTTCTTCTCTGAGGGTATGAAACGTCTGGTTAAAAAATATAAACGCAGCGCATCACAAATAGTTTTAAGATATTTGGTAAGTCAAGATCACAAGAGATCAACTATAGAATCTACTTATATTTCACTAATAGATTGACTATGGAGTTGTACCCATACCCAAAGCTGGTAATCCTGTGCATATACGTGAAAATCTAAATATCTTTGATTTTCAATTAAATGAAGCAGATACCCGCGCCTTGAAAGGTATTAAACCAAAGGATCGTCTTATTTCATTTGATGCTGTTAAAGATCATCCATTCTATCCCTTCGAACGGGATGAGGAGAAGGATGATGCTGCGGAAAAAGAGCAAAGAAAATCAAGACGATCAACAATGCCTCGTGACAATGAAGTGCGACAATCTCAAGTTCAAGAAGCAGCACCAGAACAAGAGGCCGAGTAAGACGACGACGTTGGTAATATAAAAATTTAAAAAAATAAAAAATAAAATAAAAATACTAATTTTAACAGAAAAATAATTAGAGAAAAAGATAATGTTCGATAAGCTATATAAATTCGTTGTAATCGCTTGGTCATTTCAAATTGTTGTTTCAAATAAAAAAAAATTCTCAAAAAAAAAAAAATTCCAAAAAAATTCAAAAAAGAAAAAATATATATATATTATATATGGTCAACTTTGTGTAGCACGACGATTAGTTGCGCCATGAACTGAAATGATGCATGAAACAGTTTAGAGTTTTGTTAGTGCTCTATATATAATATATACATATCTATACAGGGAATCCCGAAAAAAATGGAACAATTATTTGCAGATTAAACCAAAAAAAAAAATAATAAAGAAATAATTATTTCAACTAAACTTTAAAGCAATTAAAAATAAATAAGAGAAAAATACTCTTTACATCTTGCTGTAATACTCATCAAAATTCCTGCTAGAATTTTCATATACTTTGTGTAGATCATTTTTATTAGCTCCCGTAAACACTTTTTACTAGATAGACGCCTGCATTTTTATGGCCAAGTCAAAGTTTTGTATAAAAGGTTAATCGACGTAACCCTCTAAAAAATTATTTTAGGTTCAACATTCTATAATAATCTGTATTAAAAAAATGAATTAAAAAAAAAAAAAAAAACAAAATAAAAAAATTTTGTGTAATAGACTTGTTTTCTACACTTGATATCAAAGCTTAAGTCAGGGAATTATTCTTATGTTCAACGCCAAAATCAAGTTTGAAAATTAGTATTCCTCAACTTTAACCTGTTTTCACAATTGTTTTCTTTTTCGTATAACAAAATAAAAAAAAAAATATATATATATATATATATATATATATATATTAATTATAACGTTTATCTTTTAATTAGCATACAATGTCACACAAAATTTTACTACAAGGAATATGGAAATTTTTATTTAAAAATAAACTCTATGCCATCCTACTATTTAAATCTATTCTTATGCATACAATGCCTATTACGTCAGTGACAGTAAAAAAAAGAAAAAAAAAAGAAAAAGAGTTTTAAAAATATAACAAACATACAATATTGTTAACGTTAAGCTTATGCTATAAACTCGCCGCAGTTCAAATGGTTAAATTACACTATGTGTGATATGTTAAATATGTATGATATTTTTCTTTTTTTTCCTGTGGACAGACCTTTTGACTTGCCTCCAACTATTTTTTGGTTTTATTTACAGTCTCAACACAAACTACGTCACATGTCGTCAGGTTGAAGACTAGGAATAGAAAAAAGGAAAGCAATTAAGTTATGCCTTTATTTTATTTTTAAGCTCAAAATTGAGAGTCGCAACTCAATCGTAAGACACTCAAACGCACTCAGCTGCTTGCTGCTGCTGCTGCTACTGCTATTGCTCTGCTTTACTCAGTCTTTACTCTTATGCTGCCTGCCCTACGCAGCTTTGCTCTATTCGGCGCGTCACTCTCAAAAGCGCTCAATTGAGTGAAACAGCTGCGAGCGAGGCTTAAATATGTTTTCAGTTACCGAAAATAGGCAGTTTCGCTCAAAGCGTCACCACGTTCACAACGTCGTCGGCTCGTGCAGCTCGTTTCTTACAACACAGAATAGCCAAAATATAAAAAATCATTTATCTTGGCATATTGCAACGACGCGTTGTAGTATATTTGTATTGTAATATTTTATATAAGTTTTTTTGCAAGTTGTGAAATTGATCGCGCCATTTGAGAGTGTATGCTGTAAATAAAGCATCTCAATTTAATATTTTACATACGGAAACAATATAAAGATATATTGAACACATACAAATAAAAAAGTGAGTTTTGTTTTCAAATACAAGTACAATAATGAAGTTATATAATGGAGAAAGGATATATAATATGAAATATGTAGCACATGACTTACAAGACACCTACACACACTGTAAAAAAAAAACAGAAAAGAAAAATAAAAATGCTCAATCCAGTTGTGAAGCCAAAGAAGAAAAACTTTCGCTTTCACTGCGCTGCGAGGCGCTGCGTTGCGAGGCGCGCATGCGTTGCCGTTTATCACATTGCACATGAAGCTTTTCCAATTTTACACGTACAACTCCAACGGTTCAATTAGTATTATTGTGGTTACACGCAAAGAGCTTTTTGTTTTTGTTGTGTAACAAATAGATTCTAATTTTTTGTTTTAATATTATGAATTTTAATAGATTTCATAATTGAATTTTTTTATTTTTAAGACATTGAATTTTTTTTTGGGGGGGAATATTTAAACTTGAAGTTTGTCAATAAAAAAAAAAAAAAAAACAAATTTAAGGTCTGCAAGCTGCAAGGTCCCGACCACCAAAAATTGTCTAACACCATAAAATTAAGTGTGCATGAATAAATGTATGTTATATATAGATGTATAGCTGTATGTATGTATTTAAACAGCGTGTGACTAAGTTTATTTTTTTTTTTTAATATTTTTTTTTATTATTGTGTGCTTAGATACAGTAAACATTTGCTAAAATGAACAACTAGACAATAAAACTACAAAGTGTATGTAAATTATATGCATGAGACATACTCAATTTGTTCGCACAGTGTAGCATTGTTTTTCAATTAGAACACTTAAAAAATATGTTTACCATATTTAACAGTATTTGTCTTTATTTTTTTTTTTGTGGCTTTAATTCCTTTTCATTTATCTATTTGTTTATTTTGCTGGGAGTTCCCTACTATGAATGTTTACTGTCTGCATACATACATATACATATACATATATGTATATGCATATATATATGTTATTAATATTCATGACAAGTAAAGTTTTGCAATTGCATTAACGGTCAACGTATTGGCCTCGAGAGTCGTACACCATTTGAATGGACCTCATGATAATGAATGTAGCGTAAAGTACATCGTTGTATTACTAGATATGGTTTTCGAGTAGCTGCTAATCACTAAATTATATCCGTACACATCAAGTATACGTATACGTGTGTGTGTAGATAATTGTGAAATGATCTTGACCAGGCACAAAATTGATGAACATTCAACAAAAAAAAACGTGTTGCGACTCTTTAATTATAGGATTTTTATATAAAATCTGTGTCGAATGCATTGATAATACTTATTCTTTTTATTAATGATGAGAATTTTAACTTATGCATCACGTGGAGTTTTTAACATTTTTTTTTTTTTTTTTTTTTTTGTTAAGATAAAAAGGGAATTTACATTTTTATGTACATAAACCAGAAACTTGAATAAATTTACTATTCATGTAGCGACCATTAAGATGTGCAAATACATAGATATATTTCACCAAGTTATAACTATATACTTTGCATATGTATATAATATCTATTATATCTATATTATATATCTATATATCTATAGTCATTTACTCAGTGCGAGACAATTTGCAAATTACATCAATTTCCGCAAAGAAAATTGCTTTAAAAAAAAAATACAAAAAAAAAATTGTTTAAAATTGAATGCGAACCAAAACAAACGGCAAAACAATAAAAAAAAAATAATAATGATTTGAGTGAGTTTTGACTACACAGGAGTTGAAGAAAAAAAAAAGCTCTCATCGTAGCAGCTCAAAGTTGAAACCAGTTTTTGAGTGATTTCTTTTCTCCCACTGTTTGCCCATCTCTTTCTCTCAGCTGGTACATGCATAATTATCTATGTTGTTGCTGTACTCTGACGTACTGCTGCTGTTGTTGTTGCTGTAGTTGGTATTATTATTTCTTTTATTTTTTTTTGATTTTTATGGTGTGATGTAATCAGTAGGCTAATTGGCAGAGCGGATGCAGAAAGAGCGAACGAAAGAAATACAAAATACAAATTGCACGTTTCAACAAGCTCAGCTTGAAACTCTCTTCTCCTGTTTGCCTTTGCATAGCTGCATAAGTGTGAGTGAGGGTGTAAGCGATAGCGAGAAAGAGAGTAAGAGTGAGTGTCATGTAAGTAAGTGTGTATGTCTAGTTTATACATGTGTATGGCATGACCCAATAACGCAATCAACAATATGCTGCAAATATATATGTTTGCACCTATTTATGTATACATATGCATACATGTGTATGTGTTTGTATGTACATATGTAAGCTTGGGCATAGTTAAAGCAGGGCAAATGTTACCAATTTTATTTGTGAGTGACGGCAGCGACAGCGGCAACGTCTGCCCTGTTCATTGAAATCTGTGTGAAGGCCATGAAAGTGAAAAAAAAAATAAAATAAAAAAGAAACCTGATTTCGCGTCCAATGGGCAGCAGTTTTGTCCGGCAATGGAACGGAACGGCTATGGCTATGACTATGGCTATGGCTATGGCTATATGGCAATATTGTTGGTAATATGGGCATGAAGTATATATGAAGTAAATATGGTCATAAACAGTTTGTTGACCAAAAGAGTTTTATTTTATTTTTTTTTTTTTGCTTTTCTTTCTGCCACATTGTCGATTACGACTTGCGACTTACCAATATGTGTGTGTGTATGCTTTCTTAACTGGGCTATGTACGTTTTTTTGATATTATCAAAAGGGCTTGCATCATAACAGAGAGTCTTTATATGTATGTATATACATAGTCTTCGCATATAAATTCAATTAGTATTAAATAACAGTGACTGCAAGCAGTTAACTGCTATGCCAACTGCAATCGTTACACTTGTGCGTTTATTCATGTCGAATTTGTGTCTGTCTACGTGTGTGTATGTGTGTCTGACTGTGTGTATTTTTCGCTTTATCTTTCTTTTGACCTTCGTGCGCGAGTTAAATGGGCTTTCAACATTTAGAAATTTAAATGAACCTACGAATGATCGTATAATCGTACGATGATGACGCCGACAATGATAATAATAATGATGATGATGATGTGTTTGGTCTGTTGTTTGAAGCCCTCTTCTTTTTTTTTATTTTTCATCTTCTCCATTATGTGTTCATATGCAAAACGGAATAGCCCTTGATTTTAGGTCATGGTCAATGGACCGGTAACAGGAAAGTTAATGAGCTGCAGCTGTGGTAATACCTGGTTTTGCCTGACTTTTATTTTTTTTTATTTGTTTGTCTGTTCAACTCAGCTCCATTTCAAATTGATAAATAAACATCATCAACTGGTATTACGCTTTAGACCTACACACAATAAAAAAAAAATATGACATGACACTTTTGTCATTCGATATTCAAGATATATGTACATATTGATGCGCCAAAAAGCCAATAACCCCTTGCCCACCTGTTGGTTTTTTTTTTTTTGTCGCCCTAGACAAAAAATAATCCGAATGCAGAAAACAGATAAATGAAATAAATATGCTAAGATTATGTGGGCTTATTTCAGATACTACATACATAAGTGATCGCACGCGATCATTGAACAGCAATAAAGTGCCAAGTAACTGCCAAGAGTTCGATGAATTTCAACTTTTGTTTTTGGCCAAGGCCAACTGCGCAATTAGCAATATCTGCATTGAAGTTTTTAACGCTGCTGGCATATTACGTATACGTAATAAACAGTTATTTAACAAGCAACAAGCTGAACAATTTATAGAAGTTTTTGATTGTTATTGCAAGATTATTGAGTTTTTGTAATTCGCAAACATTTTTCACAGCTTTCAAATTATATGTTTCTGTGTAGTCATCGAAATTGCGTTTTTTTTTTGGTATGGCAAGCTTCTCTCGCATGATTAAGTATCATTATATATGTTGCTTCTAGGGTATATTTATAGTCGTGCAGACACTTATTTTCATTCATTCTAACTTGTTTTATCTATTTGGCATCAACAACATTGGCAATTGGTACCGTTAGTAAATATTTACTTGAATAGCACAATGACCCTGTCGCTCTTTATGCTCTGTCAACATACAGATGGAGGTCAGTGTGCGCTGTCTGTGTGTAGCCGGAGAAGCACGTATAATTTATTAATTTTTTTCTTATACACTTTATATAATTACAGTGCTGGAAACTGAAGTGTTGCAACAACCAAAGCTTGATGGACCCGCATCAACAACATCGGACTATGATTATCCGCCGTATGTTTGCAGTTTAAGTGCTGCCATGAAGCAAGTGGCCAAGGAGGAGTTGCATGAGGATGAGAATATACGACGACAGGCATTGGCACAATTCCGTGAATGGATTTCCAAGCATCCGCATATCAGAAAATGTCGCACTGATGCAGTTTTCCTATTGCGTTTCTTGCGCACCAAGAAATTCTCAGTGCCATCGGCTTGTGAGATGCTTGAACGTTATTTAACCATCCGACAATTGTTTCCACAATGGTTTCAAAAATTGGACATTAATGATCCGGCTATTAATGAAATTTTCGAGGCAGGATATTTGGTACCGTTGCCACAACGTGATTCCGATGGACGTCAAGTTCTTTTCTCCGTTGCTGGTAAATTCGATCCCTACAAGTTCACATCCGTACAAATGGCACGTGTGCATAGCTTGATCTGTGAAGCATTACTGGATGAGGAAGATTCTCAAGTTGCTGGTTATGTTTATGTTAATGATGAGAGCGGCATGAATATGGGTTTCGTTAGTCTTTGGTCATTGACCGATCTGCGTAGCATTATCAAGTGTATTCAGAATTCAACGCCTATGCGACATAAGCAAACGCATTTTGTCAATATTCCGCATTATGCTAATCGCATCATAGAGTTGGGTGTATCTATGCTTAGCGACAAGCTGAAGAAGCGCATTATTGTAAGTACAAGAAAAAATATATATGTAAATAAAATCTTTTAATTGTCATTTGACTAATGCATAAATCTTTCTTTCTTTCTTTCTCACGCTTTAGGTACATAAAAATGTCGATGCACTTAAATCGAAGATCGATCCCGCCATTTTGCCTAAAGAGTATGGCGGCACGATGCCCATAGTGGATATGATACGTGAATTTAAAGTGAAGCTGCAACAACGTCGTGCCGCAATACTTGCATTAGACGATATGCAAATCGAGATAACCAAGGAGGCGGCCAACTTTGCGGGCAATGACATTGGCGACATTGATGCTGGCGTTGTGGGTAGCTTTAGGAAACTGGAAGTGGATTAGTTTTTGCATTATTACGCTGCATATATATTTGTACTATTTAGACTAAGTTTTAGGCTAGGTCAGAATACCATTGAGACAAGTGACAAAAAAAAAACAAAAAACACGTTAAGGCAAAAATCCAAAATTGTTTAAAATTAAATTATAAAAAAAAAAAACAAAAAAAAATCTAAAAAAAAAAATTTTAAAATAAATTTAAAATTTATATACAGCCCGGGCTGTTGTAATACACATTATTTTGGCACAGTTACATTTTAAAGATACAAAAAGAATACACAGCGGTACAGGTACCAGAAAACTGAAATTTTAGTTGAAATCTAGAGTTATAGTATATATATATATTAACATATGTATATGTATGAATGTTATTTAAATATATATATATCTATGTGTATGTATTTTCTTGTTTATAAATGTGTGGCATTTTTTTTTTAATTTTTTTTATTAATTTTTTATTTATGCATTTTGCAGAACTCTGCTTAAATTGCACTCTGCAGGTATGTATACCTAAGTATGCTATATAATAGAAATTTTCTTATTGTTAGTTTTAGAAATGCTTTCAAACTTTGCTTTTTACATATGTATATGAATATTCTATAGACATACTTATAAATGTATATACATATGTATATAATATTTAACATTAAATGAAACTATATTCAGCTAAGCGGCACTTAATGCTCAGCTCTAGATGCTAGATGAGGTTAAGTGATATGTTGCCATCATTTTTTCATGTCATAAAGGTAAATGACCCAAGCACAAAATAGCAATTCTAGCTTTTAATTGCCTTTATTGCCATAACAGTTGAAGTATATACATATATATACACACAGAGAGATAATAAAAACTGCTAATATATTTATTTACATGATGATGTTGTTAAACTTTACAATTGAAGTTGCACTCTATGAATATTAAATATGTTCCTAGTTTTTTAATGCATATTTATCATAAATAACTCTACAATAATATTGATCGAAAAATTTTACCGTAATGCATTTTGAGTAGTGCCAGGCATGACTATTTTTTTGTTTACTCACTTTTTAATTATAGTGTATACGAAAGACCTAAATTGAGTCATAGCCAAAAAAAAAAAAAAAAACAGTTACTGTTTGTTTATATTTTTCATTAACTTTTAATGAAGTTGATTCATTTCTTATAACTTTCTTTTTACATTCTTCTCCCTGTTATTAATTTTAATGCTTTACTAATTATGTTTTCCACTGCAAACAATATATTTTCTATATATATAAATAATGTGGGAATGAAATTATTTATAATTTGAGTGAATAATTGTTTGTCTCAGCATAGTGTAGCGTATTTTAAAGTCTGCGCAATCCGCAACGCAACGAGCATTGTTATTCCCGTAATTGTTGTTGTTGTTGTTGCTGCAACGCGATAACGGTGACACAGACAGTAACATACAAAAGAGACAACAACAACAACTAAAAGAATAACGAAGACAGCAACGACAGCGACTGCGACTGCGACGCCGACAGCAACAGCAACAGCGAAGACGGTGAGAGAATCTTATTGCATTTTTGAGTAAGAAAGCGACGACAATCAAAGCTCGAAGTACAAAAGCGTAAGTTTCATATATATATGTATGTATATGTGTGTGTGAGTGAGTGCGGGAATACTTCTTCAACATGCTTTGTACACGAGTACAGCCATACTTCTATCTGTATGTGTATGTTAAGAGACTAGCGAGAATGTGTGTCGACATTATGATTGTACGCTTTATTATTATGGCCGCAAACGAAATAATTTCCAAGTTTACATTTCAGTTGAGCGTTGGATCAGCTGGAGAACGCGAGCGTTGCGATCGTTGGCAAACCATCGAGCATCGTACATACATACATACATATACATACGTTGTCAATATAATCCCGCCGACCGTTGTCTATCGTCCCATCTCGAGTTGTTAATTGTTGTGCTAAATGTTTCGCTTTGTGATTTGAACCTAAGCATGTCAGTGATCATAGAACAGATAAATAGAGAATAGAACTTGCAACCTAAGACATTGGTATGAGTATTAAGCAATTGCAGTTTTTCTATCTACATACGTACATATACAATAAAAATAAAAAATAAAATAAACTAAACCACGTGCAGATTATGCGGCTTACGCGGCGTATACTCAATAATTAGTGTTAGTCATCAGCTGTATAATATACAATCAGATATTTGTATATATTTTTGTACTAACATACATATGTATGTATGTACATGTTTGTATAAGGGTCAAAGACATTAAGTATTGAAATAAATCTTTCACTTTTCTAAAGATTCTAAAGATTATACTGATTTTTCTGATATGTGCAAAACATATTTACTTACTTATAGATGACTACATACATACAAAAGTATGTATATACATATATAAAATAAGTAAAATATCTAAAAGAATTATGACCGGCTAATTTGCCACTGGGCATTAAGCTGCAGTGAACGGCACTGTTAAAGAGCAAGTGAGAGCATTGATGCTATCAAGCTTTGAGCATACAAAGTGAACGTGAGCGCGAGAGCAAAAAAAAAAAGAAAAAGCTTTAGTCGAACAGCTGTTCATTAAGTAAATATATCCAAACGTAGCTTTCAAAATCAAACGCTCTCTGAGCAAAGTGATAAGTCAGTGAGAGAGAGAGAGACAGTTGAAGCTCACTGGAATTTATATGTGCTTGTATGTGTGTACTTCAATTTTAGGCAAAAGAGTCAACTAATTGAGAGTGGGAGGTTGTGTGTCTGCTGACGCTGCTGCGCTGCTGGCCGCCCGCTTAGTAGTTATCAATACGAAGTAGTGCGAGAGTTGTAGATAAGAAAACTCTGAAATCATTTACAAAATTATCACCTTTTTTCTTTTACACGTTCGAATGGAAAACACCTTCACACAAAATTAGTACGAGTCACAGTTTGCAGTAACAAGCTTTGCTGTACAGTTCGATCGTCATGAATAAATTGCGATCCTTGTTGCCAGGACAACAATCGAAAGAACAATCACGTCATTCAGTAACACTTGAACCAGAAATTGGATTTCAAATAACAATAGATACTCATAGTGAACAGAATCAAAATCAACATGAAAGTGATCAAGGCTATCGGCAAACCAATGGAACGACTGCAGTACCGGAATTAAATGTGCATTTGATTGCGGCACGACACCTTCCCTCTCTATTCGGCTTTAAGATTGTTCAAGGCTATCTAATTAAGGTAATTAAAAAAAGCTCATACATGACAGATATTGATAGCATGAATGAGAGCGAGAATAGTAAACAAATAAAATAAAATAAAAAAGTATTAAAAAGTAAACAAATCTTATCTTGAAAATTATTATTATTGCTATTGCAACAGGTTAAACTATTTCCCGGTACTAAGCGTTTGGACAGCAGTATTCAGTCCAATACATGGCCTAAATTCAATGAAAATTTCAAATTTCCCTTGGTGCCAGACATTAAGTAAGTTTTTTTTTTTTTTTTATAATATTCATAAATTATTATTAATATAGATTTGTTTTTCTATATATTTTATAGACCATCTTTAAAACATGGTTCCGCCTTCTCACGTCGTCAACCTCAGAGTCAAGCAAACGGACCCGACGAACTCTTTGCCGGACAGTTTGTTGTCTTTACTGTCTATGCCCTACTTGAGTTACCTGCCACAGTGAGTATATATACTTTGTTCTTATCTATATGTAATGGAATTATAGTAAAAACCTTTGTAGAGTTTCAATCGATTCAATAAGACATATCGCTCCCTAAAAGATAAGAGCACGAATTTTGTGCAACGTCTTTCAACGGGCGCCACTAATAATGAAACTCCGACTGAAAATGGGGCTGCGAATAAGGATAAGAAGAAGAAAACGTCAGAAAATCCAAGGGATGCCATGCCGCCATTAACCATAAGTGAATCGCGCCGGAACATAGGTAAATTTCAGTTACTAAAACTGCAGTAGAATTTGAATTTTGTGCAAAATAAAACCGGAAATTGGTTTTTAATATAATTATCTGGTCAACATATAGCATAATAATATTTGATTGCTTAGGGTTCGACTTATCTTATCTATATACATATGTAAATATATATGTATTTTATCTGATATATCTGAGGTAAAATTTCAGGCTCAGTTACGTGCTACCTGGAACCAAAGCTTTTCAAGCGCAACGCTCGTAATGGAAGTTATGCGACTGAGGAACTTTGGTTACCCATTAAAGATATAACAACAACGGTGCTCAAAACGACATCCAATATTAACAATAACAACAGCAGCAACACCAATGGCAATAGCAACAGTAATGGCAACAACAGTAACAGTAACAATCATGTAAGTTATGAAAACAAGACACAAAACTGACTGACAATTAGACTACAACATGAGATTTAAATTAAACCAAAAGCCAACTAAAACCAACAATGACTTAACTTTATTTGGATGTCATAACCCTAAGAGAGTGTTAAGGCTAAAATGAAAAATGAAAATACACAGAAATATAAAATGATGATGCGCTTTCAAGTCCGTTGGACTAGGGGAAAGTTGGCTAAAAAAAAAAATTAAGTAAATTGCGACAACGCAAAACAAATAAACAAATATAAACATACACATGAAAAGCAAGCAGAAATTGACCCTTGGCCCTGTTTTCTTTTATTTTAACAGCTAACAAATGCACCCAAAGGCGTGGTCGAATTGGCGCTTGAGGTGCGTGATCTCAATGAGGGTGACCAGACGGTGGAAACATCATCGGAACCGCAAACTATTGCCAAATCTACAACAACAGTGACATCATCGCAGACACTCTCAACTGATTCAGGATCAACAATGGGAGCGGGATCGGGATCGGGTGCAAATAATTGGCAACGCATGAGAGCTGAAGTTAAGCGTAAAATGGGCATAAGCAATGTCAGTAATAATTCTAGTGGAAATCTTACATTGCGGATTACCACATCACGTATGCGTTGCTCCAATAAGGTTAAGGATGAACTCGAAGCGACAGCCAGTGCCGGTGTCTATGTAAAAACAACAGTCTTTGAACATGGCATCTATGTGGATGCCTGGAAATCGCCAACTTTTTATCCATCATTATCTACCAAATGGGATGGATCGGGTGGTGATGAAGCTACCATTATTGTACCATTACGAAATCTCGATCAATTGGAAAATATTGTCGTAAGGACAACATTGGCAACCAAGCTAAAAATGGGCAAAAAACTTGTATTGGGCACCGTAATAATTGGTGGTGGCAGTAATGCCACAGATACGGGTACGGCACAGTTACGACAATTACAAAATTCGGAAACAAACGAACGTGTTGCCAGCTGGCACTGTTATCAATAAGCAGGAAGGAATGGGGTGAAAATACGTAATTCCTGCATGTGCACGCCATTGATTTCTAATGCAAAGTTGCAAGTAATGTTTTTGCTCAAGTTTAGGCCAAAATATATATATACATATACATATATTTAACATAGTTCCGTTTATATTTTTTTCTCGTTTTATTTTTTTTTTAATGATTATTAAATTAACATACAATACCCGGTACTTATATATATGGCCATTTTATTTTTATTTTTGGATTTTAATTTTTCTCTTTTGTTTTTCATACGTTTTATTGGTAGTTTGGATTCTCCGTTACGTACCGTTTATTAACATGGCTCATACATATTTGGGAATCAGGTCAAAAATCTGGCAATTCACGCTTAAGGGTTTTTACACTTTACATATATTTTAGCGGAATTCGCTTATAATTTACGCTTAGTGTCCCACTGTGCGAGAGCTAAATGTGTCGCTGTGTGCGTTGGAAAATAGTCGCTAGCAGTAGTTTTTGTTGTTGTTACTGCTGCTGTTGCTGCTGCGTTGTGTTGTGTTCAGTTTGAAGCGCTCAGCGTTGGCGTTCAGTTCTCGAGAAGACAGCGACGCGATCGGTTGTGTTTCTGTCGTATGTTGCTATTGTGTAGCTCTGCCTGAAGCTGCGAATTTTTGTCGATCGGAAAAGTAAAGTACACTAAACTACACAAACATAAATATAGTTTACTGTATTTTCATACGTGCGTGACAATTCTATGCAGCAAATAAATAAATAAATATTAATAATAATAATTGTTGAAGTGCATTTGGTGCGTGAGTGCTTGCGCTGTGTGAGTCGCGCTCTAATTGGACACCCTGTATATGTCAGGTAAATGAACAGTAATACGGTAGCCTCTAATTGATTGGTGACTACGTTCGGTTAACATGCAAATAACAAACGAACGAAATCAAATATCACATTAACCATTCTCGCATTCAAACTGTTCAATTGAAAGGCGATAAAAACGCAACAATAGGCAAAAAAAAAAAAAAAAAACAAAATGAGAAGAAAAAAAATGTGACGACGTCGACTGCGGGCTGGTGACAGTGGCGGCCTCTATGAGATGTCGTCATTGCGTTTCATTGATCAATGTGCACACATAAATAAATATACTCACACACATACAGATGCATACAGATATATATATACAAACATGCATAAATATGCAAAGAGAACTGCAAGGAAGAGCTGCGCCAATTATGAAGACACAACAACAATTTCATTCATAAAATAAAACAAAAAAAAAAACAACAAATTGAATATAGCAAATATACTTAAGCACATAACTGTATATGTGTAACTGTATTTGTGTAAATGTGTGTGTGAGCTTGCAAATTACATACATACATACAAACATAAAGAATGTTTTGCGAATCGCATCGCATCTGAGCAGCGCTGCATTATTGTGCATACATACATGTGTTAAAAATGTGGCACTGCTGCTGGAAACGATATTGATGAGAGAGTGCAAGACCGAGAGAGAGAGAGAGATAAAGAGATAGAATGTGTGAGAGGCAGTGGGTTGGTGCAGGCGGAAAGTTTTGCTTGTACTTTTGGGGGTGGGTTTTGCTTGATCGAAGCTTCTGCTTTGCGATTGCATCGCCGACAGTAGAAAGACGACAGACATCAGACGACAGACGGCAGGCGAAGCATGATTTATGGCCAACAACATCCGTTAATATAAATATTTGTGCTTTTGTCTCGCTATGTATGTGTGACTGTATTTGTGTGTGTCTGTGTGTGTATTAAATTGTCGCATAGCGCCTAACGAACTTCACGATTTGCGTATTACAACAGCAGATATCGAATCTTTAATTGGGAATTTTATTTTTTTTTTTCTATTTTTTATTTGTTTGTTATGCGAACGCGCAGAACCGACTAATAAATAAAAAAAAAGCAGAGACGTGAGACGAATCTGTGGGACAGACGCGCGACAACTTGACATTTTCAACTTCCGTTGTGGCTGCTGCTGCTGCGCAGGCTGCTGCCCATCTGCTTAAGTCAAGTATGCAAACTTACACACACACATACACATGAACAGGCATAGACACGTTTGTAAACACGAAACGAAAGACGAGAACTGCCCACGACAAACATTGGCGCTGCCCACTCGAGACGTAAACAGCAATAACAACAACAACAACAATAACAACAACAAAGCGCGCATAAGGCACAACACCGTAGACACAGTAGCGGCGGCAATTCGCTTTTTCGTTTTGGGCTTTTTTTTTCTCAATTTTTTTTTTTTTTGTTTTTCGTAAGCACCATTAAAATTGCATTTCGTTAAACTGGCCCGAGCTATGAGCCCGAAGCATTTGTGCCGCCCCCCGCTCTGCTTCACCCCTTGCCTTGCCACATATCAATTCACCCACTCGACAAGCATTGCCGGCTTCTGCTTGCTTGTCTCTCTCTCTCTCTGTGTCTGCCGTCTGCTGTCAGTTTGTTGACTGCGCCAGACTTTGTGGCTGGCCCGTTGCGGCTGCTTGTGGCAATTGTAGCGGCAGGCAGGTGGTGTGCTGCGGCCAATCTGATGACTATCGAGCGTTTAACTAACGCGTTGTAACATTCATTCATTCATTCATAAGACTTTTTCATTCATGTTCGCTAAAATACAAATATATGGCAATACACGACTAATAGTTACTCTCTCTCTCTCTCTCACTCTCACTCATAAGCTGTCTCTTTCTTCTATTTGTCGTTGAAAAAAAAAAATAAAATAAAAAAATATTTTTTGTATTAAATAACAAAAGGAAAAACCAAGCAATAAAAGTTTTCCCTCTGTGTATTGTTTCAGTTTTAAGTGTCTAAAAATAAGTAAATGCATAAATGTTTTTTTTTCTATTTTTTGTATTTTTTTTTCGTGGAAAACATTAATGGGAAATATTTTTTGAAAATGTCTTTTTAAGTTGGAAACTATAAAACTTGTTTTTTAGTTTCTATTTAGCTTTTTATTTTATTTTATTTTTGTTTTTTTTACAAAATTATTTTTTGACAAAAAGATAAGAATTAATGAAATATGTTTTTTATCTTATAAAATAGAAAAAACATAATAATTTGTAGCCACTTTGCGCACAAGTACATAATAAATATTTAATGACAAAGCGAAATGTGTTTTTTTTTTGTCTTAATCGTGAATGAAAATCTTTGAAATACTATAAAAGTTATAAGTATAGCATAAGCACAAAATGTACAATTTTTCGTTTATCAGATTTGAATTTCAAATTTAATCACACTTGCTGTATGTCTAGGTTGGGGGGCTACATATATATACATATATATGTACATGCCAGAGGCTAAGATGGATTGGTTGGGTTTTTGGGTGTCTGATGTTTGCTCATTTTTTTTTTGACGAACGGTTTGTTTACACGCGCCAGCGCATCAGCGTCAAAAGCGACTGCGACTGTGACTGTGACTGCGACAGTGGCAGTGGCAGCGACAGCGACAGCAATGTTGGCTGCTGTGGGTGTTTTGCGGTCGCGTTGTGTTCTAAATTAAGAAAGCGGCAAGTATGTATATATATGTGTGTGTGTGTGTGTGTGTAAATACATAAATATACACACATATATGAGTATATGCCTATGCGTATGTCGTCAGGTGTTTAAGAATAGTTTTCTAGTGTTTTATTTTCTGATAATGTTAAATATTCCGCACGCAATCCAGACACTGACAGTTACTCAACCTTAAGTTGCCTACGCACACATACATACAAACATATATACATATATATATATATAATGAGATCGTCACATGTCGTGTGCTTAAGACTTTGGCTAATTATTAACTAAAGGAATGCCCCAAAAAAAAAAGTACCAGGGAGAGCATAACAAATATTTTGAAAAAAATTGTTTACTTAGAAAAAAAAAAGAAGATAATAAACATAAATGAAGTAAACAATTATTTAATAAGTAAACAATTTAGTCACATTAATGAAGCATACTAGAGTATATATATATGTTATGTAGCTGATAAGGTCAAGTTGAACAGATCATACTATATATATATATATATATATAATATATGCAACATATATAAATATCGATGAGTAATCACATGTCGACAAGGAAACTAAATTTCGAATTTATTTGTTTTAATTTTTTTTTTTATTCAAATTAAATGAAACACAAAACGAATGACAAATGTTTAAACAGTACTGCTAGTATAGTATAGTATATATATTAAGAATGAAATTTAATTCAACTTTAAGTGATATTTATATTTTTTTTATGATAATATTCATTTCACATTCATTAGAATTTTTATATAGTTCTTTATGTTAATTGTGCTACGAGCTGTGAACAAAAAAAAAATTCTCACAATTAATTTATCATATTTAATAAAGATTTTATGCAAAAATTCTTGACAGTAGAAATATTGATTGATCGATTGATGATCATTATATATATATACATTGTCTGTTTCATGTAACGGCATATTACAAAAATAAATGAAGATTGACAAAAGAAGAAAATTGTTACTTTCTATGCCAATCAGCAGTTGCATCTGTTGCATCTGTCTCCATTTATTGTTTGCTATGTATATATATTCTTGTATCCTTTAAAGGGACAAGACAACCCAATGACCATATATGAAATGCATTCACTTTATTAAGAATCTGTATCTCTCAACGGGCATGTACTGCTCTGCTGTCTTCATGTGTATCTGTGTATCTGTGTAACGCATCTGAATTTGGTCAACATTCAACATTGACGTAAGATCGATTGTACTGCTTAATAACACAAAAAAAAAAAATCTCAATACAATACTCAGCAGAGAGACGAGTATACATTGTGTTTTTTTTGTTTTTTTTTGGCATTTATCAAGTGCTTCTGTTGGCACTTTAAATTCCACAGTGCAAGTTAAAGTTGATTTTAATGGCGAACTTTGTGCTCAGTTCCATAACCATAACGTGTACAATTACCGGATCGGATCATATCGAATAATAATGATTCAATGCATACATAAGTACAAAAAAACTGAGTTCATTCGTCAAAGGCAACAGGCAGCAGCAGTGCCAACAAATTGAGGTGAGGGAAAGAGACAGCAGACACGACAGCAAGCCTGAGGCAGTTTTTTTTTTGTTTTTTTTTTTTTCAAACAGAAAAAAATTATTTTATCTTTATGTTTTGAATTTTTGCTCGTCTGTTTGTAATTACATGTAGCTAATTAATTTCACTTTTCGTTTTTTTTTTTTTTAAATATTTTTTTTTTGATTTTGTTTTATGCGTACATGCGTTTGATCGCACAGCTTTATATTATATATATTTTTTTTAAAGGTCTCTTGCAAGTTCAAATATTTGCTTTGTAGTTGCTAAAGGCCGCATTGAGGAGATACCCTCAGCATATGTATGTCTGCTGAGTGCTTGGTGACTGCGTCGGCGTTGGCGTCATATTGCTCTAAAGAAATTCACAAAAAAAAAACATTTTTCAAACCGAAATTGTTGTTGTAGCTGCTGTTGCTGTTGCCGTTGTCCGTTGACTAACCCGACAAATCCGTCTGATTGTGCACTTCTCTCTTGTACTTTGACGCAAATGTGGCGATTAGTTGGGGTAAATTAAACAAGTTAATTGCCTCTGTATAACATTGGCATTTTGTATGTTAAATTTGAATTTGAATTTGGAAAACAAACAGACTGCCGCCGCTGAGAGATCTACAAATTATATTATATTATTATTAAATAGGCCAACAAATGTTTCATATTTAGTGTAGACTTCATCAATTGAATTAAATCGTTGACAATTAAATGAAAATTTTCATTTACATAATTATTTATAATTATTTCATAAATAATTTACTTAAATTTCATAACATTTTCTTTTTTTTATCTTATATTTTTTACAGCTATAAACGCACTGGAAATAATTTTATTTTATTTTTTTTTTGTGTTGTAAATTGTTGTGAGAAAAATCGGATAAATAAAAAATATATACAAAATAGGCAATAAAGAATGCTGCTAATTGGCGGCCTATTCAAATTCCTAGCACTTTTACAGCTGCTAACTCAAAGTCAGGTGAGTACAAAGAAATAAAATAACAAAAAAAAAAACATAGTTTATAATGGTTTTTTTGGGCGACCGATCCCACTTGACACGAGAACTTTACTCATGATGTCAATCGAAAAAAATTTCCCTTTGTCAATTTAGCGATTGACAAAACTGTGAATAATTTACAAATTTGTATTTTAAGCATTGCAACAATTACCTGTGACCAAATTGAGTAATCGTATTTGTGGCCTTTTTCCGCACTCCCATGCTATCGTTACACACACACACACCATACTATAAACATACATATATGTACATGTGTGTGTGTTTATGTGGAGATATGACCCCGAATAACGTAACGGTATCAATTGCCCTTGAATGATTTTTCGTGCAGTCGAAATTTCCGCATGAATAACTGTAACTTTTATTTTACAGTTAACTGCGTTGTCGAATTCCCCCCAAAAAAAATTTGGGAAGGTTAGGTAGGTAGGTCTGCCATGACCTAGGCTGCACACATAGCAGATTTCAATTTTAGATAGGTCCATTTTTATTATTTTAACTATATAAGCAGATATATGTATATATTTACTATATCCTGCTTTTATTTAGAAATTCAACAGTTCAGCTTAATTCATTTTCACTTAACTGTCTATTGGTGTGAAACGAAGTGTGGCAACTCTTTAAAAATTGCATTGTGGCATCCTTTTGCAACTGCACAGGGATGTCAAAGCTTAAAATTTGCATAAACTATCGTTGCAACTATCGATAAATATTTGATACTTGTAGCAATAGTTATGCAATTTATATGCAGAAAACAAGTGCAAATAAAACTAGTAACGAAAATTAAAAGTAAAGTTCATTACTAATTAATTAAGTTAATTCCATGGGAACACAACTTTGAACTAAAGCATAAATTACTGTTGATTTAATTTGGACGCAACTGTAAATGGCACAGCTTAGCTTATTGTACTGCGACTTGACTGTAGCAGGAACTGTTGAGCCAACTGTTGCGACGTGTGGCGGCGGCGGCGGCGCAACCTATTTTCGATAAGAATGAGACACAGGAAGAAGGGATACGCCACCGCTGCTCTGTTTTGCTGCCATCGCGCGCCATCGTGTTTTGTGCCAAAGCAAATTTATGTTATTTTTAGCAACGAGGCAATGCGCGTCGACTCTTCGTCCCCTTACTCCCCTCATATGCGTCTTATGCCACGAACTGGAAACATACAAACATAAGCAGCAGACGAGTGCAATGACATCTCAAAACCAAATAGAGAAGAAGCAAAGACTAAAGACAGATCTTGCATCCCCTGGCTACAACGGCCTGATTTATCCACAAGTGATAAGTCTGTGTTGCGCCGACGAGTAGTAAAAATTGTTGAGAGTGTTAGCAAAACATTAAACTGTCTGCAACTGCAACTGCCACAGCGACAGCGACAGCGACTGTTTCTAATGCACTGCCATAGATTGAATTACGATTCGTTGAGGCAGCAGTTGTCTATGCTGTGGGGGGAAACAGCTAAAAACGCATAGAGTATTTCAATTTAATTTCTTGCTATTATTATTACAGTCTGGTTATGTGCAGGAGGCAAAGCGACATATACGCGCCGAGTTCCATGATGCTTTAGATCATCATCCCAACTATCATGGCTCACATTGGCATCATGGTCAACGTGTGCATCGTCTCTATATGCCACATAGTCATCAGCGTTGGAGTGGACGTAGGCGTTCCATTAACCATCCGCATCCTTTTAGCCGCTGGACACAGTGGACAGCATGTGATGAGCATTGCATCCGACATCGTGAACGTTTCTGTCGAGCAAAACGAAAATGTGGACACACCAAGCAAATGGAACAAAAGAAATGTTTGCAGTATGTTGCATTTATTCTCTTTTTTTTTGGACTGTTGCATAAATAATACATCAATTCTTTGTTATAGCTGTGCGCCACCTATCAAGTGGCATGAAGTGCCACACATTGAGGAGCATCATAATTTCCAGCAGCAGTCGCCAGAAGCAGCACCACCAATAATTAACAATTTACAGCCAAGCAGCGGCAGTTCCAATACGCCAGCAATTATTATAAATGCAGCGGCTGCTGCTTCCAGCGGTCAACCTTATGAATCGCATAGAAGTGAATCATCAGCATCAACATCGCATCCAACGCATCCAATACATTCGTATCCGGCTGCTGACTCTGTTGAGATAGTGCATAGAAAACCGTCAAGTTTGCCTCCTATAGAAACTAGTGTAGAGCATGATGAAATAGAAGAAGAAGATGAAGTCGATGATTCAATCTTTCATAGCGATCAAGGTGACTTTTTCATAGTGAAACGCAATAGATTAAGTCCAAGGGAGCGACGCAATCATAGGCAAAGTCAGAGTCCGAGGCAGCGACAACGACAGCAACAGAGTCAAGAACAACATCAGCGACAAAGGCAAAGAGAAAAGCATCGAAATCGAAATAAACCCAAACGTGATTATTATATTGATGATGATTTTGAGGATTATCAGGAGCGCAGATCCTTCAATCCCGAGCAACGTAGTCTTGGCAGCATTGAGAATGCCGCTGCCGAAGGCTTAGAAGGTGATGTCTTTCAATATGAAGACTTTGACATTGAACCAGATACTGTGTATGCGGATTCCGATGAGAATTCACAGGAGCAACGCAACGGCAGTTGGTCAACAGCCAAAGAACGTAATACACCGAATGGCCTAGTGCCACGACATCGTCGCATTTATTCCAAGTGGAGTCGTTGGACTAGATGCTCACCTAAATGTACCACACGTCGTTACAAGTAAGTGTAACATTTTTATGTCCCAAATCTTTGTTTCATCATTATCTTCACTTTCTTTATATAGAAAATGCCGCATCAGTGATCAATGCGGACGCGAAGTGCTGCGTGAGATTGCTTATTGCTACACGGAGGGCAGTTTCTGCCAGCAATGGCTGCAGACTAAGGTGCACAAGGCGCCAGTATATGAGGCCAGACCAGGTCCTGGACCTGCCACAGCCATGCGTCGCATACACTCCGAACCAACAGCGAGCGCAATGAGCAGAAATGATGTCAATGTTATACTAAGTGGCAAAGGCTATCGTGGACCCGAATACTCGCCACTGAAGCTACAATGTGGTCTGGTGCGTAGTGGACATCGTAGCATGTATAACATGTTAAAGATTATTGGTGGCAAGCAAGCACGCAAAGGCGGCTGGCCATGGCAAGTTGCCATCTTTAATCGCTTCAAGGAAGCATTCTGTGGCGGCACCTTAATCTCTTCCCTATGGGTAATAACAGCAGCTCACTGTGTGCGCAAGGTGCTCTATGTACGGCTGGGTGAACATAATCTGGATTATGAGGATGGCACGGAACTGCAGTTGCGTGTGTTGAAAAGCTATAAGCATCCAAACTATGATAAACGTACAGTGGACAGTGATGTGGCACTGTTAAGGTGAGCAAGTGTAGGAATTACAAGATCTTAAAAACATTGTTTATACTTCTAATCTTTGTAGACTGCCTAAACCTGTCAATGCTTCCACATGGATTGATTTCTCTTGCCTGCCAAAACCATTTCAACCATTGCCCAAGAATGTTGATTGTACCGTCATTGGTTGGGGCAAGCGACGTAATCGGGATATCATTGGCACCAGTATATTGCATCAAGCTGAAGTGCCTATAATTCCCATGGATAATTGTCGAAATGTCTATAAAGATTATACTATCACAAAGGTGAGTCACTGCATATAGAGAATTTTAAAGATTTAATTTCAATTTTTTTTTTTTTTTTTTATAAATAGAATATGTTTTGTGCTGGACATCGACGTGGTCGCATTGATACTTGTGCTGGTGATTCGGGTGGTCCACTGCTATGTCGCGATACAACAAAACCCAATCATCCATGGACTATATTTGGTATTACTTCCTTTGGCGATGGCTGCGCTAAGCGTAATAAATTTGGCATCTATGCCAAGGTACCCAATTATGTGGACTGGGTCTGGTCAGTCATCAATTGCAATGGCAACTGTAAATTGGAATAAAGACAGGGTATAAAAACAGTTGAAATGCGCGATAACTAGATACAAGATTATGGGAAGTAATCAAAGATATATATATAGTTTAGGCTTAGGCTTAAGTTTGTCGTTATATTGCAGAGGCTGTGAGATACTTAAATAATTTTTAATTGCAAAATTGTTGGGCAACATTCAACTGTAAATAGACAAAAAATAATCCTCGAATCAGTGTTACATTTTGGACATGGCAACAAACTTATTGAGTTCAAGTTCAAGTCCAAGTTTTTTTTTTTTTATATATACTAAACATTGATTTGATTAATGTGCAAAATGGGGACTAAAATTTGGCAAATTATTGTTGCGTTACTTGGGCAAAAATTGTGTTGGTAAATAGCTTTAAGCTTGAACAAAAAAGAAAAAAAAAACAATTAGCAGAATAATATTTAAAAAAAAAAAAAAAACATTAAGAAAATATTAACTTAAAGTATACGAATATAATACTCTCTCACTCTACCTATAAACTATAGTCAATAATTATTTTAAAAATCGAAAGCAGCCTTTGGGAGGCTTTTTATTTTTGTGCAAACTATATTTTTTTTAGTTTTTCGTTTTTAACAAATAAATTATACTAACTTATACATTCGTAATGAAATCTCACATTTTTGTTTCTTTTTTTGACCGATCGGTCGTTGTATGAAAGTTTTTTTTTTTTTGTTTCTTATGTCATCTGGCTGAAACTTACAGGATTTTGGCAATATATCCGTCTCAGAAATTTGGTGTAAATCGGACTACTATATCCTATAGCTATCATATGAAAAGTGAAATCTTTGTCTCGCCGAAGATATCCTTAATTTTTACTATAAAAAAACAAAAAAATTTTAAAAGGAATTTAAATTTTCGTTTATCAAAAATGTAGAAATAAATATATATTTTTTTTTAATATTTTAAAAAATCAAATACCAAATTTGACTTTAAATTTCCGTTAAAAAAAATAATAATTTCAGGAGCTAAAAATTCCAATCAAAATCATTCGAGTTTCATTCAGAAATACCAGGCGATCAGAAACTAACAGCAAGTCGCTGCACTAATGTTAATCTTAACATAAAACTGTTAATTTTAACAGTCGGACTAAATATCATAAAAAGAGTGAGAGAGAATATTATCAGCAAGCAAACAAATTTGTGTAGCATACTTTCAGGCTGTGATTTGGCTCGCCCTTGCAGCCATAACGGAAATTTAAATTTCTTTTAATTTTCAGCAGTCTACTTGCTGCTAATTTCTGTTCGCCTGGTGTTTCACACCTCAAATAAATAGATTTTGCTCTAACCTCATCTGAATTTTTTTTTGGGCCTCCCTGCAACGGAAATTCAAATTTCTTTCATTTTTTTCCTTGTAACGATCAGAGCTGACAGCAGAATTCAAATTAGTCTCTCAAAGCTATCTAAATGATATTTGGTAAACATATTCCCTATGCCCATAAGCTATATATAAGTCGGATTCAATAACTATATCATATAGCTGCCATAGGAAGATAAATTTTCTTTCTTGCTTTTTTTTTTGTAGTTTATTACATAAATATTAAATGCTGCCCGTTCAGGCTTTAATATAATATAACTATTTAACGGGACATTTTTTTTTTTACATTATGTTTTCGTTTTCACGCTCTCTAATACACATAAGAGTATAGATTTTTCTTATAATAATAATAATAATAATAATAATAAAAAAACCATCACAAGATTGATCCGCATACAGTATGTGTATGCACATACAAGTCATGTATATAGGGTTCTGTATATGTCGGTGTGTACGTGTGTGTGTGTGTGTGTTGTTATTGGTGTTGCCATAGTCTGCCTTAGTCTACTACTATCCAGACATTGTGAAATGCAATGCCATTGAGGCAAGCAGCACCAACAGTGCAACAGCAATGCCAACCATATAAAGACTACGAGATAATTCACGTTTCGGCATCGTGCTAGACAATCGGCGTCCAGTCTCAACTTGATCAGTTTCGGGTTGATTAGTAAAATGTCCATCATCTGGTAATCCTTCGGCATCAAGTAATATGGCCTCAGGATTAAGTTCTATATCAAGCACTTGTTTCGCTTGTGCAACAGCAACAGTTGGTGCCTCGCCACGAAATAGATATTCAGAGAATTGCACTGAGCATGCATCCGATGTTATTGATTCATCCGTTGGAATGGTAAAAAATACACGCCTCGGTGGTTCACTAATATAAACCGCTTCACTGGACACATGTGGATCAGTTAAACCATCGCAATAAACTTGAATTCGTGTTATCAATGAACGCAAGACATCGTCACGTAAGAAACGTTTAACATCTGCCATACTATTACGAGAATTGCAATAAATTCGCGAAAATATCATCCCGCTCATACGTAATGTTCCATTATATTCCTGCACACGTATATTATTTTGACTATTTAGTTGACATTTAACCGGCATTACAATGCTAGCACGTATCACATTGCCATTGCTGCTGCTTTGATCATTTGATAACATTTGTAATGTTGCTGCCGGCACTGGTGTTGAAGTTCCAGTTGAATTAGAATTGTTTGCATTGGATGTTGATGTTTTTAGCTTATCAGCAGATAATTTTTTCTTTTTTATATATGCTTGTAAATCGATTGTATCATCAACAATTTCATTTTGTAGAAATACCTCGCTGGCAATTAAATATTTTCGTATTGTGACAATAATATTTTGGAACTGTTCTTCAATATTGATACGGCGGGCATTATCAACAATTGGTATAACATCATCAAGATCATAATTACATTCCAATTGGACCCATTCAAAGGGTTTCTCCACGAAACGATAATCCAATGTTGAGAATGTGCCGCCACTATATATATAAAAATATATATAAATTAATATTAATATTATTAGAAAGAGTATTTGTAAGTCTATCAGACATACTACATACAACATAGAACTAGATATATATAAAGGTATACATATAAAAAAAGAAAGGAAATTGTGAAACACATAAAATGCAATCCATAATAAACAGAAGTAAAGTTCAGTATCAAGTTCAAAGTTCTACATATGTATATATAGAGTAATTAGAAATATGATAACATCGCATATATATATATTTATATATGAGCATAAAAATAACATTCATAAAAGTTTATGTATTGTATTTACTGTAAGGTTTCAACATGTTATTTATTTACCAGATGATGCATTTTATGTTTGCCGTAAAATATGTTTTTTTGCAATGTCTAAGAACGTAGCGTACAAAGACAATTAATAATAAAAAATAGAAAGTATATACGAAAATACGATTAACAATTACAAGTAAGCTTTATAATGTCATGTATGTATGTATATGTAACGCTGCATTGACCTGAACTCGGACTAAACCGGATTTATACTATATATATATAAATGATGATGTTCACTTACTTTCCATATTTGTAGTTTTTACAAATCATTTTTTTATCGTTCAATGAATATGCTAGAAATACATAATCAGTCTGTTGCACATCTGTTGTATAGACACCAAATGAACTGCTACTCTTGAGCAACAAGCTGTAATAAGATTCCATTTGGATTAAATACAAAATTCTAATTGGATTAATTGAAAGTCAGTCAGCGGATACTTACTCATAGACATCGGAAAATAGATTTTTGGCATTCTTAAAATCATCGCTTTTTTCGTTGGCAACCTCGGGATTTGCTGCAGCAATAAAAATACCTGCAAATAATATAAAACAAAATAATGTTAAATGGCGTCAGCATTTTTTTTGGGTGTGTTTTGCATTTATTTTCCAACCTATGACATCAAATGAACCGGGGCACATTTTACTAGCGCTCAGCCATTGCGATGCTAATGCTTGTGCATTAATGTCACTGATGGTTAATCGTACATCTGATAAATCCTCTAAATCGGCATCTTCTTCACTGTTGCGAGCCAAATGCACGACAATACTTTTGCTTAGATCAGCTTGCTGCATGTGAACATATCGAGTGGAGAGAGAGGGGAGAGAGAGAGGAGAAAGAAGAATTTTTCATTTCGACATCATTTCTACGTGGCGTTGGCCGGTGCAGTGGAATTTTTGTTTTGTACATACATGACCAATGATTATGCCATAGGAGAAAGTGTGCTCATGTGCACACTTTTCCAAATAGGTCTCATCGGCTTTGCTTAAAAGCACTGTGCGCATTATATTTATTTCTATTATTATTTTTTCTTTAACAACACAACACAAAAACAATACAATTTAGCAGAGCAATTTCTTGGACTGAGTCTGATGTTGACTGTGTATCGATAAATTTTGTTTTCGATATATTGTGACTATAAATTAGAGCGATATTAGTAGTTACGACTATCGCTAATTTGGTGTGGAGTTGCGTTAAGTTGTTTCGTTAAGTTTCTGAGGAGCAGACAATCTGTTATATTCGCGCCAAGTTCAAATTTGAATTACTGATAAAAGCAGCTTAAGCTTAAACATTAAGAGCAAAAAATGCTAACTGCTGATAAATTAATTTTATTGCATTTAAATGACTAACAATGTATAAATATGCTATAAAATAATAAAAGAGCAATTTTGTAATTATCTTAATCAGCATATATCAAAGTTAAGTAGGATTAAGTAACATATTAATGGCATTAAATTTGCATATAAGAAAATCAAATCCAAAATCTTAAATAAGTCTTTGGCATATGTGTGAATTTAAATGTCAAAAAGCACAGCTGGCGCACAGCCTTCAGTTTAATTGCATTAAATGATACACACACACATATATATATACATCGCCACATTCATATGCATAAGAAATGTATCTTCATCCATGGCATAGCCGTAGCCCAAAGCCAGGCTAAAGCACTTAAAAAGCACTTAAATTAAGGCAGCAACCTTATTACTCTGTAATGATTGCTTGGCTCCAAGATCACAACGTATAGAGGTATGAATATATATATATATATATATATATATTTATGCATATTTGTGTAGTTGTGTTCGTTGATATGTGCCACCCAAATGGTCAAGTGTTTTGTGGATTATGGCGAACGGACGCGATCGGTAATCGAATTAGGTAAACAAACACTCAATAAAGCGAGTGTTCGTTGTGCATATATGCGTATGTATGTGTGTGGGTAAATTCACAGATACATATATGTATGCATGTATGTATGTAAATACTTGCAAACATAGCTATGTGTATATGTGTATGTTTGTATGTTACAATTTACATTCAAGCAAGTCAGACTGCAAGCTTCAGCTACAGATACAAAATTCAGATACTGCTACAGTTACAGATACAGATACAGATTGCGATTGCGCCGTGATGACAGGCTAAAAGTAAATGAAAATTTAAAGTTTAGGTGGTCGCTTGCGGCTGCGAACCATCTGCTTGTGTGAATGCTTGATTGTTGAAGTGCCACTTGATGGCGCGAGGGCGCACGCTACTCTCAAGCCTTCTCTCGTTCCGTTGTTATCCATGCCCCCACATTGACCGCCCCCTGATATCATAAGTTGAGCTCAGTTCACGTCTTTATTTACATAGTAAATTATTCCTGTTCGATTGTTTGCGTTTGCTCTGGATCTCTGGCATGAAAACACTTCAGCGTCATCGTCAGCTTTCATCGTTGTCGTCGCTGCCTTCTTCGCTGCCATCGTCGTCTTTGCTGTTGTCGTCGTCGTCGTCGTCAGTTCATTCATGATTTTACCTTTCACAAATTTGATTTATGTACACATTGAAAACACATTCATACAATACTTTGGATACATTGATATATTTATTCATATGCCAAAAGCCAAAGCCAAAGTATGAGATGCCTTTGTCTGTGTTTGCCAAGTGTCATTTTTAATTTTTTTTTCTTTTTTTTTGTTGTACTAGAAAAATGTTTTGTGCGGATATTTGAGATCCGTTAGTGAGACATCTTGTTATCAATTGTAATAATTTTCCAAATAGAGCAAAGTCACGATTGCTTCCTATCATAATTTATTTCTTTTTTTTTTTTTTTTTTAGATTTATGTTCTATTAATCCAGGAACCGGATAATTGCAAGCAATCCGCAAATGATGGTGGGAAAGGGGAAGCGAATCGTTTTGGCAGACAAGCCAGAAGCTACTCACAATTCACAAAGAGATCAGTGCAATTTGGCTTCTGTGTAGCCAGCAATGTTTTGCCATTGCCCCCAACAGGCATTCTGTGTGGCTGGCAAATCACGCTATGTGTAGCTTAGTTGCAGTTTCGACTCAGCTTTGAGTCGCCTTGCCCAGGCAGCGCATCAATCATCCATCACGCACAGCACGTAGAGAAGATATGCACGAAAAACCTGTACAGATATATATCGACTATAAATATATTATTATAGTTGCATATGTATGTGTGTCTGTGTGTGTGTGCGGTTGTTGTTTGGCAATTTGGGAGAAAACAGATCAAGCATTATTATATGGCATTATATAACGGCGGTTAAGATGTTTCACAGCTTGAAAGCAGGTGTCAACATTTTGAAAAGGAAATAAATTTCATTTTCAAATATTCAAATATTTCAAATTATATCAAATTTTGGCTTTAAAAAAAAACCAAGTATAAAATTATTTGGTTTACCACAAAATTGCACTGATTGGCGTATTATACTTCACTATAAAATATTTTATTTATTTTTTTTTAATACTTTCCATATTCTTTATTTTTCTTACACTTCAGTTAAGTTTTATTATAAAATATTATTTGAAGTATTTTCATAAGTTTTAAGCTGCGCAACGCAACTTGATTATGCTTGTCAATCCTTAAAAAAATAAAAATAAAATAATATTAATCTTTGTAGACTAACAATAAATATAAATAAAACAAAACAAAACAAAAATAAATAAAAAAAATACAGTAAATAAATTGTTATTTTTTAAGGCGCAGCAGTTGCACCTTTAGCTTATATGATGAATGTTAACGGTGCAACTTCTACTTGTACTTTGTGCATATTTTTGTACAGTTACGACTATGTTTTATGTAGCATTTAGTATCAGAAATGCAATTGTTATTACAAGTCCTTCTCTATATTATTGTGATATTGCAATATTTTAGTGTAGTACAAGCTTAAGCATTTCCTTTTCATAAATAAATTGCACTTCCCATTCCATGCACTTCATATGTGTATGTATGTATGTGTGTATGTGTGTAATAGACATTCTCAGACTTTTCCTCTTTTTCTTTCCTGAGGCTGGTTGTTTATACGCTCAGACGCAGTCATGAGCGCGTTGGCCACTGCCTACTTAGCGCGCTCGGTTTTCGTTACGATTGTCGGTGTCGTTGTTGTAGTCGGTGTCGTTGCCGGTGTGAGGGGGAGAGAGGTATGTGTAATTGCTTGAATTGTGTGCACTAGCTGTATACAATATTGCCATCTCGTTCATGCGCATTGCTCTCACATGAAAACGGCCGCCATTATGAATGTGCGCCGAAGTTGAAAAACCGGTTGGCGCATTAACTCACTCAAATCGCTTGAGTGCAATAAGCATTTGAGTGAAACGTACAAAACAAAAAAAAAAAAGAAGAAAAATGAGTGAACGAGTGGCGTGTGGCTAGCGAGTCGTGGAGAGGTCGCATAGCAAGCAAGCCCAGGTCCAGGTGAAATTCAAGCCACTTGCGTCTGCCACTCAGTGTGCTGAGAGCGGCTTTCACGTGAACAACGTTAAAACGGAACAAAGTCGAGCAGCAAAAGTAGCGTTAAATAATATTATCACACCATCCATTCTGTCACTTGTGATTGTTGTTGTTATTGTTGTTATTTGGTTGTGCAATGTGCGCGGGTGCAGTGAGGACGGGTACACGACGTTATGAATTTAATTGGCCGCATTGTGTTTCCGTTAGCCACTGTTGAGTGTCACCATTTACAGTTAGTACAATTTGTATGTGAACATAATCAATAATTGCCAAAAAAAAAGAAATAAAAATTGTAATTGAAACTGTTAACTGTGCTACTGTTCTATTATAATACTGTGCTACTGTGCTACTTAATGCTGTTTGTGTGAAAACTCTTAAAACTCACAAGAGATTTAAAATAGAATAAAAAATAAAATTAAAAAAAAATTAAATAAAGTGAAGAAGGAGCATAAAAAAAATTTACTGACATGTTGATAGAGCCGAGCTTGAACCGTGACTTTGGCTCGCTAACTGCTGCAGGTTCTGGCATCACGACTGCACATTGGAAAATGGAGCCACATCCACAACGACTGCCATCGCTGGCACCGCACGCATCCAATGGTAAGTCTTCAAAATACAAAACAGTAGCAAAAGCTCAAAAAAAAAACCAAGTATAGATTTCTTTGTAAGCAATAAATTTGCCGACGGCAAGTGTCAAAGGTTGCAGCAGCAAATTTTTTGTTTATAGCGACGAGCAATATAAAAAGCTAAATATTAGAATATTCACTAAAACTTTCTTATTAGCAAAAAATCTAATTGAAAAAAATATAGAAAATAATAATTTTATAAAAAATAATAATAAATAATAATAAAAAATAAAATAATAATAATAAAAAAAATATGATTTATAGCATAATTATGAATTTAATTTATTGCCTTGCTTCAAGCTTCAATTATTTAATCAGTTATTAATGAACAATAAATATATTCGATGACATTCATACATTCATATGTATATTCATATATTCATATGTAGCTACATATGTATAGCAATTGTTTTAACTAGTTGTTGAAACAATAGAAGCGCACATTTATCAAAAATATTTACATAGTTAAAAGCGCGCAGATACGAGTATTTAACGCTAATTAACAATTGGGGGGAAATACCAACGATTTTTTTTTTTTAGCGTTTCCTTTGTCGTATGTTTAAGAATATAAAAAATAAAATAAATGTGATATACAAAAAAAAAGAAACGCGTTTAAGCACACACTAATGCGATTAAAATATTATGTGTACATTGAATATATATTAAATTGTAGAGCAGCTGTATAAATATTTTAATTTTTCACTTTTATTGCGTTAAATTGTATGCAAAAAGCGAAATCTTTAAATTTAAAATCCATTCAAATCTTTAACTAAAATGAATAATTTGCGCAGATAATAAAACTTGTATTTGCTGAATTTATACCCGGTATTCATAGACTAATATAATAGTATAATGACTTTGTGACAACAGCATACATATGTAACGTACATAAACAGACATGACCGACCTCATAAAGTAGTATTATTAACCAAGTGTAAATCCGCTCGAGCATCTAGATTTCGGAGACTAAAAGCTTCATGAAATTCTTTTAATATTGAAGATCAACAACTTTCAATTATTTTGTTTTTTTTGTATATCGGGTATCATATAGTCGAGCATACTCGACTTTAGCTTTCTTCCTTGTTTTTTATTGTGGAGTAAAGCGTCAATTTGTATGAAACAATAGTTTTATTTTTTTATAGAATTATTGAGGGTCGCCATTGTTGTGATACGTTGAGTAATCGATAGTCGACAGTCGATAAGTCGGCATTGCCTTAGTTCAGTTTAGTTAACGTCAACACAATTAACTGTTAATTTATCATAATTAACCATTGTGACTGACAGCAACAGCAGCAACAACATTAACAACAACAACAACAACAACAACAATAAAAACATTAACAATAACACGACATGCGAAAGGAATAATGATAACAATGGCCAATTATCATTCAATTCGTTTCAATTGCAGTAGCGTCGGCAACACCAACGGCAGCAACGACAACAACAGCAGCACCAACAACTGTGCAAATACCGCCAGGTTTTGCTGCTGCTGCCGCTGCTGCTGCTGCTGCTGGCAGTGGTGGTGGTGGTGGCGGCGGTGTTGGCTTGGGCAATGCTGTAGGGCCAACATCAGCAGCATCGGCAGCAGCGGCCGCAGCAGCAGCGGCAGCAGCAACTGGCAATACGCTCGGCGCTTTGATGTCGCAGCACCGACTATTGGAATTCTCGCGCTTTGGCGGATTGCGTGGTTATGACATTGCACAGCATATGCTAACACAGCAGGGTGCTGTCTCCAAGCTGTTAGGTAAGTAAATAAAATTAGTAAACAAACTTCATAAATATATATATATAGTATATATCCTATGTGCCGATATTTCCTTTAAGCTTTTTTTTTTTTTTTTGAGATCGGTTACCGCACAGCAAACAGTTTTGTTTAGTTTATCTGCAAGAACAAATTCAATGATAAACATAATTATTTATAATATTATTATCCTTAACACCGCGACGAGTCGTTGCACACATACCAAGAGTCATTCTTGCCCCTTGCCGTAATTTGGCCACTTAAAATTGCATAAACGCCTCGAACGACTGTCTCATTAATCATAACATGGCTCGGGATCGGGGTAGTATGCGTGCTGCGGTTCCTGTTCGCTGCTGCTTCTGCTGTAGTTATTGTTGGGGGGTCCTTGTCGATGGCGATGCTTGATAAAGCTATTAAGTGTGTGCGCGATAAGCCGTGAGGCAAGTTCACTTACTACCGAAAACCGAAAGCTAAAAGGACGAACGGAGAGATGAACAGAGGAAGACAGACAAACAGAGAAACCCCAAAGACAGACAAGCAGACTCAAAGACAGACAGAAGAAGAGAAACCCATAGACTGATTGACTGTTATGCCTGTTTCTCTCGTCTCATTACGCAATCCATAATCTATAATCCATATACTCGTAATCCGATCATTCATCATTCATCTACATGTGCATCTGCATCTGTATAACGATTGTCTCATTATTATAATAATTTCTTTTTTTGTCTTGCTTCCGCTGTGCCAAATGTAGGATCTTTACGACCACCTGGTCTAATTGGTGGCTCCAAGCCAAAAGTTGCCACACCGACAGTCGTCTCCAAAATTGAACAGTACAAGCGCGAGAATCCAACGATATTCGCCTGGGAGATACGTGAACGTTTAATATCAGAAGGTAAGTAACTCTGCCATGGGCTTTGGGGTAATTGTAGGCGGATAATCTCAACTGCTTTGCGTTTTATGATTTCTGATCATTGATCGGTAATTGGCGGCAGCTTTTATGCTACAGATTGCAATTAGTTAATTGTGTGGTCCATAATTTTGCCCTTTAGGTGTTTGCACGAACGCAACGGCACCCTCGGTGAGCAGCATTAATCGTATCCTGCGTAATCGTGCTGCTGAACGTGTAGCTAGTGAATTTGCACGTACAGCAGCCTATGGTCTATATCCACCGCCACCGCATCCCTATGGCAGTTTTACCTGGCATCCGGGTAATGTGGCGGCTAGTTCTCCTGTACCACCGCCACCTTCAGCACTTTGGCCTGTTGCTGCGCCTACATTGGCTAATTTACCTCCCAGTGCAGCGAATGCCACACCTGGTGGTCTAAGTTTAAGTTCAGCAAATTTACTTGGCAGCGTGGGAGGTGCTGGTGGTCCTCCTATGAATCGTGCTATCTCACCAGGTTCGGGTAGTCATGAAACTTTAGAGTCGGCAGATGATAATCGGCAAATTGATTCGGATTATTTGGATGATGATGATGAGCCAAAGTTTCGACGTAATCGCACAACATTCAGTCCTGAACAATTGGAGGAATTGGAGAAGGAGTTCGATAAAAGTCATTATCCGTGCGTGAGCACACGTGAGCGACTCTCTAGTCGCACCAGTCTCAGTGAGGCACGCGTACAGGTAAGTCTACTACAACAGATATTACTGTGGAGCAGCTAGCTAACCACAGACGAATCTCTCTTTTCTTTTTCTTTTCTCTTTTTTTTTTTTTGGCTCTTTCTGCTGAACAGGTTTGGTTCTCGAATCGTCGCGCGAAATGGCGTCGACATCAGCGTATGAATCTGTTGAAGAGGCAACGTTCCAGTCCCGCCAATCCGATGCATTCTCAACAGTCTAATGATGGTCCAGCCACAAGCTCTCCTACGCCCAGTACACATAGTAATACATCGGCACCAACAACTCCACACACGCATCAGGCATCAGGGATTATGTGTGCGGATTCACCAATGGCAACGACACAATCACCGCCTTCCGTTATGATGCATCCCCTGCATGCGTTACCCCCTGTGCCGCCTGGACATCATCATCATTTGCCTACGCATCCAGCAGCGTTGCAACTCTTCAGTCATTATCATCAACAGCAGCAACAGCAACAGCAGCAGCAACAACAACAACATCAGCAACAACAACATTCGCCTACATCGGGTGCTGTTTGTGGCAGTCCAACGTCCAGTCTGTCCATGGGCGGAGAACGTAGCGCCTTCCGTAGTCTAGTAGGTTCACCCTCAGCGGCTGCCTTTGCCTTAGGTCTGGCACGTCAATATGCAGTTGCCGCTTCCCTAACTGTGGCAGAGGAGCAACGCTCCCGACTGCATTATGCTGGTGAAACAGTTGCTGCTGGTGGCACAACGGTGACGGTGGATAACTCATCATCGGATTCAGATGAAGAGATCAATGTGCACGACGATTCAGATACTGAAATTGAATCGCCAATGGCAAAGGTGACCCGCATGTCATCCTCTGATGCACCAACGAATGTGCAACTTCTAAAGCATGACCGCTAAAGAGGCGTATTTGTTGGGGAGGCAGGCATGACATGGGCGGTGGCAAGAAGGTTGAAGAGAATTTGAAATCTGGGCGGACAGTAGCTTCTAATTTAATACTTGAGCTGTGTGCGCGTTTGTGATTGACAGCAGCAACTGTAACAGCAGCGGCAGGCAGTAGCAGCAGCAGCAGCAGCAACAGTTGAGCCGAGCATTGCTCCCGCTAGGCGAGCGGGCGGTTAGGCGGCTAGAAGCGAGCAGGGAATATATTGCTATATATGTTTGTGCACTGAAACCTGAAACTCAACAACAACGACGACGGCAACGGTTGTAACGCTGCGACATTGTAGGCAAAACAAATTGAAAACCAAAGTTAAAATGCTGCTCACCCACATGGCTGCGGATCAAGCAGCCGCAGCGAGCAGCAGTACAGCGGTGCAGCAAGTTGCAAGCTATACAAGTCTTGTTTGCAACAAGCTGTATTAAGTTGTACACAAGCTGACTGCACTGCAACTGTAATTGCAACAGCAACAGCAGCAATGCATGTGTATGTGTGTGTGTGTGAACATGCCTAAAAATTATACTGAAATTGTAACTAATACTTAACTGGTGCATTTTGCCCCACTTCGTTCACATTTCTATTACAATATAATACTACAATAATAATAATACAGAAAAAAAACAAAAAAAAAACAAAAATTACAATAGAATTTTATTTATTCAACGCCGCCCCGGGCCCGTAGGTCGGCCCACTTTTTGGTTGTCCGGCTAACCGGCTGACAATCCCGGCTTACCTCATCACCATTTAAGGCTATAGCGTATGCAATATTATTATTTATCTATGTAACTTAGCCCTTAGACTTAGGCTTAAGCTTAGCCATGTATGCTCATTAAGTGCGAACTACTTACTATATATATATATCTCACAGATAATGATACAATTATAGTGTATATACTATATATAATATATAACTGTGAGATTGTACAATGCCTGACTGTGTCATGTCACTGTTACTTACTCATATTAACTATCTATATAATACTTGTATTTGGTTGCAGTTTGAACTGATATTGATACAATTACATTTACAATTACAATTACAATAACATTATGTTGTAGCAACAATTCAATGAAAGGTTGACTTTGTGGTATGTGCTATTGGCTCAAAGTTACTACAAATATGTCTCTCTCAATCATCGAAGAGACAAATATAAATAAAATGTTTGAAAAAAATAATTAAAGAAAATACATTTTATTATTGATGGGTAATGTTGGGAAATATAACTCTAGAAAGAGTTATAAAATTTAGAAAAATCCTAGAATATCTTTGATTTACGCATTCAGGAATAACTGGTACTACGAGTAGTTTGGCTTTTTACACTGCGAATACTATTTTGCATATTTAAATATCAGTAGAAAAATCATTTAAATTTATTGGATTACGCGTCCTGAAATACTTTTGTGAAACATTTAATTTAGTTGCCAGAACTTAGTCTTAAACTACAGTTGCTTCCAAATGTACTTCTTCATCGTCTTCGTCTGTTAACAAATGGAGAAAAATCATGCAATTTCTTTGGATGAAAAATCCTGTAATATTTTTGTAAAAAGTTTACTTAAGTTGCTGAGAATTTAGCCCTAAGTGTATACCGGTTCAGTTAACAGAACTTAATCCTCAACTACAGTTGATTCCAAATGTACTTCTTCATCGTCTTTGTCTGTTAACAAATGGTGAAAAATCATGTAACTTCTTTGGATGAAATATCCTGTAATATTTTTGTAAGCAGTTTACTTCAATTGCTGATAATTTAGCCCTAAGTGTGAACCGGTTCTAGCGCTTTCAATTAATAATAATAATAAAAAAAAATTTCGATTAAATTTTTAGTTGTATTTAAAATAAATAAAAATAAAAAAAAAACTGAACCGGTTGTTGTAGTTTTTAACTATGGGCTAAAAATATCGATTATAAAGTATGAAACTATAATGATGGCAATGAATACAACTAATTGGAAACAAAGATAAGAAATAGATAAATTTATTTAAACCTGATTGCAAATGCACATATGAGAATTGACATTGCTTTCAAATAATAATAATAATAATAATGTGTGAATAATGTTCCGCCTTTAAAATAGATACAAAATATTATCGATAATATGTTATCGCTTAAAGGCCATCTATGCAAAATCGATCAAAGTCAAAGCTCTTATCTAAAGACAAAATGTGATATGTTATATATATTTGTACAGATATAAATTATTGGTACAATTTTGTATAGAATTTCGGTTTACTTTTAAATATTTAATTTTCGTTATACTAACATAAAATGATCAGATAATGAATAGCTTAAGAGAGACAGAGAGGGAGAGAGACAGAGAGAGAGGGAGATAGAACTAAATGAATTGATTTATTAAGTGATTACAAACGTTAACAAGAAATACAACTCAAAAAAAAAAAATAGAAAAAAAAAACAGAAACAGAAACTTGAAATATCTATAGAAAAAAAAAAGAAGAAACAGTTTGACAGCGCGAAAGAGAGCTCAGCGAATGGGCATAAATAAACATTTAACACTCAAAAGCTTCTTAAAACGTTATTAAATATTAATTTAATCAATATTCATTGTGTGACCGAAACGAAATGAAACGAAACGATGCTATGCAACACAACAGATCAGAGCAGAGTGTGATAGAAATATTTACCAAAAATAAAAACAAAAAAAAAGAGCTGCATGAAAATGAAACTGAAATCGAAAATAAACAAAATCCAAATCCAAATACAAATCCAAAAAAAAATTTAAATCCAAATCAAAATCAAAATACGCGCATAGAAATCGCTTAAATTTCGAGTGTAATGGCCAATATGTCCAAATCTGGTTGATAACATCGACATTTTAATTATAACCAAATGAAGCCGCGCGCATACACAAAGGGGAGACTTAGACATAGACATGTGCTTCGAGAATCACTATACTATGAGTATACATACATATATGGGAGGCAGGTAGTGGAATGAGATATGTATATAGAGAATTGGTAAGACGATGGTGACGCTCCGGTTAACCGATTAAAAATGCAGAGTCAACTAAGCACATAAATCAATGTAAATTATGGTGTTAACAAAAGGCGAACTCGGCGCGTTCAGGGGATCACAAGCATTTGAAAGAGAGAGAGAGAGAGTGAGAGACAGAGACAGGAATATAGTTATAGAGAGTAAAAAAGAGATATATGTATATAAAGAGAGATAGACACAGAGAGAGAGAGAGGGATACACAGACTGGATTGTTCACGTTTTTCATTTAAGACTGAATACGAGACTTGAGACTTGCAAGTTCTTAAGATTTAAATGAGCTGAGCTCGTACGACTATGTTGTGCACTCGCATCGAAATCTGATTAAATCTGATAAGAACAACGTTGCGACGATGTCTTCGATACTTAGATGACAAACACTGATGAAATAACATTCGTAGTGGCAGCTGATCGCTCAACATACATACATACATACATAGTTTGATGATGATTCAATTTCAATATCAATTTGAATTTCGATGCGGATTCAAATTTAAAATCCAGATGCTGTTTTTTTCGTGTCGTGCAAGCGTGCGTCCGAGTCACACAAATTCAATTTACTTCGGTTTTTATGTGCCACCAGTAACTCCAACTCCAATTCCAACCCCAACTCCAAATTCAACTTCAACTCCGATTACGATTTTAACTTTGCTTCCATCTTCATCTTTAACTCCAACTCCAACTCCAACTTGAAGATCAATTCAACAGTCGCTGACTTATTCTAATTTAGTGCTGGGCTGATCGTGAGCATTCCTTTAATAAATTTAAATCACCTTCTATTGAAAATATTTTCACCTCTCGCTCCATAAATTATACGAATGTTATACATACATTATGTTTGTATCTCTTTCTCAGTGTTTGTGTGTGTGTGTGTGTCAGGTGTGTGTGTATCAGGTGTTTGCTGGTTTTGCTGCTTGTACTGTTGTTGCCTTTTGCTGATTTCCAATTTGTTTTTTTTTCGGTTAGTGCCACAAAACGTTTTAAGATTTCCGCTCTAACAAAAAATTTTTGTTTAGATCTTCAGTTGTGTAGCTTGGTCAAGTCTTAGTAGTTGCCCCTTTCTTGGCAAGTTGAGGTCCTAGCACGCCTCTGGATTAACGAGCACAGCATCCATCAGCATCAGCATCAGCCAAAAGCATCCAAGGCTCAAAGCAACTCAAAACCTCTGACAAAGTGGCGCTCACATGAGCGCCATATAATCGCAGTCAAACATTTTTACGATCGACGTCACGGTCAACGCAGGCAATGCCTGGACAGTAGAACAATCGCTCAGATTTCAGGATGTGTGCTTTCTTTGTTGTCTCTCAATGTACATATGTATGTTCGTGTGTGCGTGTGTGTGTTTCTTTTATTTTTTACAGTAAAATTGCTCAGCGTTTGCAACAATGTTGTAAGATCTTTTTGCAATTCTTCGGTTGATCACTGCGCACAGTTTTTATCACCTGGGTTGGCTCAAATCGATGAACTATACTATACTCCGGGAGACTCTAGTGTTCAGCCAGTTGTAGTCTCTGCATGCGTTATTCCTTACTCTCTCTTCTGGCTCTCTCTTAGTCTTCCCTTAGAGTTGTTGCTGGCGCTTGTTGCCTTGCTGCTGATCTTAGTCCTCATTCTCATATTGTAGATGGGTAGAAACTTAAGATTGTTGCCACCCGCCAGGGGAACGCCGGTGATAAATCTGTTTGGGAACGCCGACACAACATTTCCATCTCATAGTCTTAAATGGATCATAAAACTGCGAAATCGCAAAACACGCGCAATAACTAAAGTTAGTTACGTTAACTAATACGACAACAATGTTGCCCTCTCTGTCTGTCTGTCTGTCTGTCTGTCTATCTGTCTGTCTATCTGTCTACCTGCCCTTGCTGTCAGCTAAACTGATGCCACTGACTGACGTATAGATCAAGCTAAGATCTTGCTAAGACTTGTATTTGCTAGCAAACACTGGCACAATAATATGCAGTAACATTTTGCTTTTAACTTTGCAATCAGTTTTGTAAAGTCGACTAAAACTGTTGCTGTAGATAATCGAAAGCTGTGCTGCAATTAAAGTTAAAGCTTTAGTAGTAGAAGGAGTAGTAAAAGTAAAAATAGTAGTAAAAGTTATAACAGTTGTAGTAGTAAAAATACTATTAGTAGATTAATAAATTAGTAGTAGATAGTGGATGTAGGCAGTGGAAATATTAGTAAAAAAAAATATTAGTACAAGAAAAAGTTGTAAAAATAGTAGTAAGAAAAGTAGTAGTTAGAAAAAGTAGTGATAAATATAGCAGCAGAAATATTTCTAAAAATTAATTTAGTTATGAGAGAGAAAATAGTAGTTAAAATAGTAGTAGAAATTGTAGTAATAATATCAATTGTAGTAGAAATAGTATACAAACTTAAAAGAAGAAGCAATGGTAGTAGATATCGTGACAGAAGTAGTAGCATAAATAGTATTAGTAGTAGCAGTAGACATAGTAGTAGAAATAGTAGTAGAAATTGTAGTAAAAATAGTAGCAACAGTAGCAGAAATAGTAGTAGAAATAGTAGTAGAAATAGTAGTAGATATAGTAGTACACATCGTAACAAAAATAGTAGTTGAAATAGTAGTAGAAATATTAGTTGAAAAAGTATTAGAAATAGTAGTAGAAATAGTAGCAATAGTAGTAGAAATAGTAGTAGATATAGTAGTACACATCGTAGCAAAAATAGTAGTTGAAATAGTAGTACAAAAAGTAGTAGAAATAGTATTAGAAATAGTATTAGAAATATTAGCAATAGTAGTAGATATAGTAGTACACATCGTAGCAAGAATAGTAGCAATAGTAGTAGAAATAGTAGTACAAAAAATTGTAGAAATAGTAGCACAAATAATATTAAAAATAGTAACTGTATTTTGTCAATATAGTAGCATAAATAGTAGCAATAAAAAGTTGTTGAAATAGTAATACTGTCAAAAGTAGTAGCATTATTAATTGTAGTAGTAGTCGCAGCAGTAGTAAAAGTTGTATTAGCTGTTGCTACTAGTAGTAGCAAAAAAGAAAAAAAAAAGCTGTTGCTACACCTACGAAAGTGTTTGATGGGTTTTAATTTCAACAATTTTGACAAAAAAAAAAGAAAATTCAGATAAAAGTAATTCTGCTGATCAATACAAATGTTTCACCCTACGCTTACCTCTCTCTTTCTCTCTCTCTCTAGAGTTAGCTCTGCCTACAACTGCTGCTGATGCTGCTGCTGCTATTAATGAGCAAAGTGATTAAAATGTGTGCATTTGTATTTGTCCGCTCCTTAAATGAGCTCGCGCTTTCAACGCGTTGCGACCGAGTGATTTTGTCTCGTTGTCATCTCATTAGGAATCGAGCGATAAGACAAATTTGTTTTCTTTGTTTATAACTTTATGCAGATACAGGTTTAAATCGTATATATATATATATATGATATGTATATGATATATCAGCGGGTAGATTAGTTTACTATTCAAACTGTTTCATAGTGCTAGTAATGCATTTACAGGGTATCTTTAAGTGCAATACAAAAAGAAATGTTATTGCATATAAAGGGGAAGAAAAGTGGAAATGAAAAAAAAAAGTTCAAGCGATCGACCGAAAAGAAGTTATATTTAATCTTTGTCGCTTCGCAGCGACAAGCAACAGCCACAACAACAGTAACAACAACAGCAACAACAACATGAAGAAGAAGAGCAACAAAAGTGGAATGCTAAGCAATGATTTTGAATTCAAAATGGTTTGGTTTAGGTTTTTTTTTTTTTTTTTATTTTTTGTTATGTTTTGTTTTGTATTTCAATGCGATGATCGCGACGACGACGACGACGACGACGACATCGGCAGCTGCCGTTGACATCTTCATTAACGAGGAGTGTGATCAAAAGAGTAATGAGGTGTTGATAGTGCCCCAAAAGGGGCCACAGACATTTTATGCATTCCCGTAGGCTTAATTAAGAATAGCAAGAACTTGAAATACTCGGACACATTGGACATTAAGTTCAAACTGAAACCTAAAACTGAGCAACAGCAGCAACGATAATTGTGTGACTGTGACACAAATCAAAGGTCAAAGTTGATCATCAAATAAAATTAAAGTCGCATTGTCTTTTGTATATTTTGAGTTTTTTTTTTTTTCTTTTTTTTTTGTATTGAATTGTCAAACCTGGAATTTCTCCTCATTATTAATTTTGAACTTGATTTGCATTTGATAAATTTGCGTTCATATTTTGTTAAATCGTTTTGTTTGTCGTCTGTCGTTTGTCATTTGTTGTATTCGGCTATAACTTCAGTTTCGGCATCATTCCAAAAGAATATAAGCAGCTAATACTTCATCTTCATGCTTGATGATTCTCTTCTTTTGCTATTATAAGTATTGTAAAGCTTCCAATTAGCGTTTTTAGCTACCGAAAAATTATTAACAACTATAAAGGAAAAACTCTCTATTGAGAATATAAAGACTTTATTTTTGGCATTGTTCAGTTGATATAGAGAATGAATCAGAACTTTGACTTAATGACAACAACTGTAAGTTATTAGCCAAGATAAGGCTGTCTATCTGTCTGTCTCTCAAACATTTTTAGACAATATCCAATCAAAGTCAGCAAGAAATGCTACACTTCTCCAACACTTAAGTATTTCGATATTCTCATCAATTTCCAACAATTCTAATGGAACATGCAGACATTTATCAGGCAGTAATGTAATGTAATATAATTAAACCTAAAGTTATGTATAGTATGTCCGAGAGTGTGTAATTAAAACTAAAAAAAAAATATAAAAACAAAAATCAAAACAAAAAAAATACATTGCCGAAATGATCTCTTAAACTCTGTCTCTATTGTCTATTGATCTGGCCATAGGTTGACAATCTTTTTGGGGCGCAACGACAACTAACTGAAAGGAAAAAAAAAAAAGTCGTTTTTTTTTTTGTTTGTTGCTTTGACACAAGATTTATTGCTTGTCCCCAAAATCACAGAAGACCGTTGTAGATATGGCCCGTTGTTACGGCAGCGGCTGCTGCTGCTGCTGCTTCTGATGCGGCCAAATCAAACCAAAAAGACAAAGGCCAAGTTTTTTTTTTAGGACCAGCAAATCAAATATAAATGTAGTCGCTTCATACACATTAACGCCAACATCAACAACGCATCAGCCATCGGCATCAGCATCAGCATCAGCATCAGCATCGACATCATCATCATCATCATCAACATCATTGACATCATCAACGTTAACATTAACATTAAACATTAAGGTATTCATGCGCCTACTTCGCCCACTAATTGACCCAGCGACAGCGACAGAGACACAGAGACACAGACACCAAAAATTTTCTTACTGATAAGAACCAGAACAATACAAACTCCAATTCAAAGTTGCGCACCTCGGGATATCGTGTTTCGGGTTACGACTTTTGCCGGTAAAACGCGTTGAGAAGTTTTGTGCAACGAGCGACACTTGGCGATCGTCGAATGTTGAATGCTGCCGTTGCTTAAACCTTCATTTAAATGTGAACGGGATTGGTTGGGGGAATGGGGGGGGACTATGATGTGGAGTATGTGGGAATGATGCCTCATAATGCATACAATATGTCTCTATAGGATTTCAGTGGCTTCATTGATTCTTATCACCCAATAAAATACATTTCGTTTGATTATTTGTATTTCTCTCGCTTTTTTTTTTTATAAGCCCTTGACTGTCATGTTGCATACTCAGCATTGTTGTCACTCATTGTGGCTATTGCATACCCTGTAATTGTGTTGCTGCTATCAATCCAAAGGGTATACTGTTTGTATGTTAATATAACTTAAAGAAAATCTAAATAATTTTTAACTAATTTAGTCATAATCTAGTCTATGCTAGATACCCTGCGCTAAGTTATCTATGGCTTATACAGAGCATCTGCTAGTCAATCCCTGTCTGTCGTTTTTGTTTTTGTTGCTGTCGCTTTTATTTTTTTTCATTCAACACACATAGTTGGGCTTGCTTTTTATTTGAAGTTAAATTCGAGTTTTGGAATTGGAATTGAAATCGGGATCGGGATCGAGAACGAGAACGGAACTCGAGTAGAGCCTCGTACCCATAGTGCGATTCTGAGTGTAATTTATGTCTTTATTTAGTAAAGATTTCGTTTCCTAATTTATTGTGATATCTCTTTGGGCAAACGGGCATCAGTAACAGCTTCTCTTGCTCTTTCGAACGACGATGACTGCTTGTTGCCTTTTAGCCTCGACACCTTGCCAGTGCTGCTCTCTCACTCATACACATTACTTGTATTTCAATGTTTTGTAGCTTCCATCACACTTACTCTCAGGGATGCTGCTGCTGCTGCTGTACTGATTGTGCGCATGCGATGTCGTTTGTGCTCACCTTTTTGACCACTCATTCGTTGCTTGGACTGAGATGCTGAGACTCTGAAAGATGTTGATGGTGACTCTTGACTGTTGCTCACTTTGGGGATGAGATGGGATGCGTTCATTGCTGCTGCTGCTGCTGGTGCTGCTGTTGTTGCTGCTGTTGCTTGGCCATCACCTGTAGACTGTAGTCGTCTGTGTGTCAATGTTTGGCTACTTTTGCTTCTGTCGTCGCATCGTTTTGCCGCCGACGACAAACATTACGAGCTCTCAGCGAGCGCCTTGTTTTCATCTGTTTCGGCTTTCAGATTCCTATTAAGAGCGTGAAGTGATCCCCAATTTATCTGCTATCGTCTGATAATGCTCATCGAACAAAATGAATGAAATTGAATTTGAAAATAGCCGCAAAAGACACAGATTGAAACATAACAAGATTGAAACGCAAAAAGGAGAAGGAGAAAACAAAAAAAAAACAAAGATAAAAATGAAAATGATGATGTTGAAGAAGAAGAAGAAGATGAAGACAAAGAGAGAAGAGAACGGTACATTATAGAAAATTACAAACATATTAAGTCGCTCATTTTACGATTATGTGTTAGATTTACAATAAATTAGAGCCGAAAAAGAACAACAAAAAAAAAATGCTATGAAAATTGTTGTTTATATTATTATGTTTGTATAAATGAATAAATTATTCATAATATTTACAAATATCAAATAATACTATGTCAAATTTTAGTTAATTTATTTTCTCAAAATAATTTAAATATAATTAATCAGAATAAAATTCATTATTATGCATTCACACTAATTGCTATGTGCAAATAATTATTCAAATTTGCGTTACATTGCGCAATGTATCGATAAACACAGACGCATAAATGCTCAATTACATATGCTGCGATATTTACTAATCGATTTATGATCTATGTCAATTCACACACACAGCCACACAGTCACACTGATGCGCAGACAGTGTTCACACAAAAGTTGCAATTGCATTTCTTATTTATGTCAGTTTGGCAATTTATATATTCTTTATTGTATGGCTCTGTGAGTGACGTCAGCCGCCAACATGCCCAAGGCAAATATCATGCGCAAAAACATCTTCATTAGGAAATGGAACCAAAAAGATATTGGATGCTGTTGGCAAACTGTATTGAAAGTGGGAACAGCGGCTGCAGACAGAGAACAGAAAAGTTAAACGCGAAGAATACAAGGCAATAAGAGCACAAAAAAACAAAAAAAAAGAGCGACAAGTGCTTTTTCTTGTACGAAACGTTGCCTGAGCTAATTGGATTACTGTAGGAGTGTCTCTGTGTGTGTGTGTATGTGTGTGTGAACACGCGGTGCCAGGAAAGAATTCTTAGCTCCATGCATCGTGTCAATTAAATCTGTGAACGAAATGCTTACATAAATTCAAAAATTGCTTACGGTGCGCATCGATTTAAATGGAACAGAAAGAACGAAGCTGCGCTGCACTGTGCCAGCAGCTGGCAGCGCAGTCAACGCAATTTATATGCAAATTTATACAGCAGCAACAGCAGCAGCAGGCTCAGTGCAATGTTGACTCCTCTGCTCTCAACTAGCACTAAAGACTCTGTGACCAGGTGATAACGACAGCAAACGTAACGATATTATGACGTCGATTATGATTGCGTCTCAGTTGCAGCGACATTGGCGTTGGCGTTGCCGTTGACGTTGGCAGCGACTGAGCAAAGAGCCGCAGAGAGAGAAAGAGAGAGAGAGAGAGACATAAAGTAATTTGCATACAAATGGTGAATGCTCGTGCTCAGTGTTCGGTTGCGCTTCGTGATTTCAGTGAGATTTCGCGGGATCTTGGCGTTGTGGTAATTAGGTTGTTAATTTATGCGATCAATGAATGAAGCTTTGCAGGCTAAAAAAACTACAGCTGTATCTAAAGTAGCCGCTGGGCTACTACTACTACTACTACTACTACTACCAACAGTTCCCAAATTCAAACAGTACATGGAAGAAAGGAAGACACTGTAAGACTTTAACAGCAACAAGTTGTAGAGAGTCAAAGCTACAGCTACAGCTGTAGAGCAAGAAGTGAAACGAAATTCTCAATGATTTATCGCAGTGACGGCTCGTTTTATGTATGTTTTTTTCGATTTTTTTTTATATATATTTGCAGTTTATGTGACAATCGTTTGGACACTGACATTTGCATGGTATACCCAATGCCAGACAATCGATTCGGTTGCCACTCGCCAAAAAGTCAACACTCGACACTTGGGAGACTCGATTCAACTCGTGGAAGCGACATTAAAGGGCATTCTGCTGTCAGCTTTGCTGCAGCGACTTGACACCTGTGTGAGATTCTTCTTGTTGCAACTATTTTATTTATTTATTTATTTTTTTTTTTTATACTGACTCTATTAGTGTGGCATGCCACTAGCGATTGCTGCAAAAGTCTACTACTATATTATATGCATAGCATATTATCTACTGCTGCTTGTAGTGATCGTAGCAGAGAAAAAAAAACGCTACGCTAATTGTTGGCAATTAATTTTACACACACACAATCACACACACACATGCGTGTATTTTACACATTTCGGTTATGTGCTAATTTTCTACACAATGTGCATGACGGATGACGATAAAGAGGCGCTGATGATGCAATGACATAATAAAGTCGACAACAACGACGACAACGACAACGACAATAGCGACAACAATGTGCAATGCCAACACTCTACTTATCTCTCTTTCTCTCTCTCTCTCTGTCTCGCTTACTCTGCAACTTTGGAATATGCAAATAGTATGCGCCGATAAAGATCATGCCGAACAAACAATAAACAGCAAAAGCGGCAACATCAGCAACAGTAGTAGTAGCAGCAACAGCAGCAGCAGCAGGCGGCAACAACAACAACAAAAAATGATCGCTACTAACTGCTTTTGTTGTTGTTGTTGTCTGTTGCTGTCATGTTGACAATTGGTCGCTCGCTTTGTTTTTTTGCGGCCCCTCTGTTTGGCATTATTGTTGCAACAATTAACACACAATGCTGCCTGGCTAAGCAAAAGGGTTGCCGTTTGCCGTTTTACCATTTTATCATTTGCCGTATTGTCGTTGTTGTTACCACTTCCGTCTTTTGCAGGTGTGGTCCTTCTGCTCGTATCCTTGTTATATGCTGAACCCAACCTTATTATGCAAAACGAATTCAATTAACACCTCAGCATAAAACCTTTAGCTGCTGTTGCTGCTGTTGATGTGTCCAATTCGTGCTCTAAATATTGCTGCCGAATGCTGTACGCGGTAGCACGCAGTGTTTCATTGGCTTTCGTCACCCTTGTCGCTTGGGCATCCGGATTCTACTCAACACTCTGGCGCTGTCTCTGCGCGCAGCGGGCGACAAACAATTCTTTTCTTTTGGGGTAATCGTCACGCTAACGCCAACGCCAATGCCGCCAAGGCGCAATGACCACCAGGAAGAGTAGTATGTAGTAAGAGAACAGTCTGACGACAGGTGAAACATGAAAGGAAACAAGACAAACGAAATATTGAGCTAAACTCAAATTCTAGGGGCGCCGCTGCTTTATGCTGTTTGTTCCGCAGCGTACAACTTTTGCCTAGTTATTTATGTGACAAAATTTTGCAAATAATTGGATTGACTGATCAAAGCGATAGGACGATGGACGACGGACAACAAAAAAAAAGACGGAGGAAGTTCTTCAACTGCCGTCGACAAGAAAGAATTGGAATTTAATTCAATTAAATGCGTATTGTGCTGCAATTCCTCAAATGGACTTTAAGAACGTCTTCTTCTTCTTCTTCTTCTACTTCATGTATTATTGCTGTTCCATCAGGTAACGGAGCAGTTAACTGGCAGCTGACCCAGTCTGACCCCAAGTATCTTTTTACGTGATGATCATCGTGATCGTGATGTCTTCATGCGAGCGCGACTGATAAATGATCAGAGGTTCAAGCTGAATGATGAGTTGCTCATGTTTTACGCTGACGCTTATTAAATATGTGCAATGGTTGCGACAACTTGCAGCTGATAAGCTTAACCAAGCTTAAACAGATGTGTGTATACTCAATGAAGAATTGTGGAATTGAAATCGATGAGTTTTGAATTGTAATCGAATTGAAATAAGATCAAAACGGTTCAAATAACGATACACAAAAAAAAAAAGATCAAAAAAGCATCAAAACTTTGTTCCCATAACTCTCCAATCGTTTGCTATCCTAATTGGATTAAATTAATCCAATGAAATCCAAACAATAAACAAAAAAAAAAAAAAAAAACCGAAAAACCGAAACATACAGAGACAAAAATTTAAGCTTCAAAGTTTTTCCTTTGCGCACGAATCATGTTTTATTTCATTCTACGCTTCGTAGTCGCCGTCGCCGTCGTTGCCTTGGATCTTTGGAGTTTTACTTAGAAGCTGACTCCAAGTTCGAGACTACGTCTCATTTGAGCTCATTTGCGCATTTGAGTGAATCGATGCAATGTCGAAATCTATGAGATTCACTTCAACTGATCGCGTAATATTGATATCCATGGGAAAACCATAATTCAAATATAAAAGATTTTGCGGACACCATATGGAAGCATGAGTCATATTAAAAAAAAAAAAAATATTGTATGTTTAAAGTTAACTCTAAATTTGTTCAAATCCTGTTGATAATTTTTATATATAATATAATTTTATATTTTTAAAATGTTGCTGCTTATCGTCACAAAAAATCTATGAAAACCAACCCCAAAAATAAACACTTTAAATTATTCAATAAATTTTAAAAAAATATTTTTTGTAAAAAAAAAGAAGCGCTGTCTTTATGTGGACATGGCAAGGTTTTTTTTTTTTTTTTTGGTTTTTTGGCGTCGACACTCGAAAAAGGTAAAAGCCAGCTGAGTGTATCCCTCGACTTGAATAACCTGCAATTTTTGTAGCCACAGCCACATCAATGTATGATATATATATACCACATAATATATAACTAAGTATTGTCTAGTACTCTATAATTTTATGCCCAAAAATTACCCATCATTGTCTCTGTTTTTCTGTCTCTGCCTTTGGTTCTGTTCTCTGCGTGTCGGACGTTACGTTACGTTACTTTTGACTCTTGATTTGATTTCGAAAAATGCAAATTATTGAATTCAAAATGCAAATAAACATTTAGAGGGCTTAAATTGTGGTAAACTCTGTCCCAAAAAAAAAAAAAATTAAATTAAACCAAGCAAAATGCCAAAAAATGAAAATTGTCTCGTTGTGGTTAGCCTTTGGGCTTGAAATAAGTTTCATTTTTGAGTCTTTCACTTTATATTTGCTATTACAATTTTCATTTCCATTTCGAATTTCCATTTGTATTTCTTATTTCTCATTGCTAGGCGCACATTACCTCAATTATACGCTTGCTCGGTCAGGGTTTTTTTTTTTTGGGGGGCGTATTGCGTTTGCTTCGTTGCTGCTGCCGTTGTGCGTTTCAAAATTTTTGGTTAGAGTTTTTTTTTTGGGTACGTCAACCCTTTCAAGTCATTGGGTAACACCTCTTGAATTTGTCTTGAACTTAACTTTTGCGTGTGCGTCTATTTGACTCTCTCTCTGTGTGTGTGTGTGCGTGTGTGTTTTTGTATTTAGTTAATTGTCAATAAGAAAAAAAGAGTCATAGAAGAACGTCGCTACTTTAGAACTTGGTTGCGGTTCACTGGCAAGACTAAATAATTATTGAGGACCCCCAACAAAAAAAAAGAAAGAGAAACCCTTATGACTTTTAACTGTAGACTCAAGGCATAAACTTCCCGATATCCCCCTGCCATTGCTTAGCCAAGACAATTGTTGGTCAAAAACAAAAGAAATTTATGAATAGTTTGGAATTATTATATTCTAGAATTTCATGAGCTGGCGCATGATTATAGCACGACGTCGACTGATTGCAGTGGCTACTGCAGTGTCCAGCAAAACAGTGGCAGAGAGAGTTGGTCAGTTAAATGGCCTTAAGCTATATATGTACTACTCCAAGTTTACGTCTACGTTTACGTCCACATTCACGTCTATGTCCATTTCGACGTTGAGGTAGTCGTAAGTGCAACGCTGATCGCCATCTCTTTGCGAATGCTTCCTGTCTCGACTATTATGTTCAAACAATAGAATGGCGAATGGATTTTCAACTGCATATGTGTATGTGTGTGTAGCTGTGTGTGTGTGTGTGTGTGTATATAGCTGACAAGGCATTGGTTATAACTCAGCTGGGATCTGCATATACATATATACATATATGAACACGAAGGCGTCGTAATCGTTCGTGGTCGCTTGGCGGTCGCGTATGCAGCATATAATGACCACATTTAACATTTACCAATGGCGTATGTGCTGTCTCTATATATGTATTAGTGTGTATGTGTGTGTGTGTGTGTTTGTTGGTAATTACGTGCAATTTTCACTCCTTTTTCCATGCGCAGAGCCACAGGCAAGCGGCTGGCTGACTGATTCGCTTGCTTGCTGCTGTTGTTGTTGTTGTTGTTATTGTTGCCTGTCCAAGACACACCAGATGGCCAAATGTGATGTTGGAGTTTTGTGCCACTCCCCTGACGCATTACACAACCTCCATTGTTTCCGTTTTCCGCACAATTATTACTTATACAACAATATGTATAAATTTCAAAATGTTTACAACAAAAAAGAGAGAGAGAAAAGTGCAAGTGCGAGTGAGAGCGAGTGCTACCAAGTGCCGTTTGACGTTGACCGTTTTTACGGCCACTTAACAAATAAATAAATGTGCCGCAAATTGCCAGGCAAAAAAAAAAAATAAATAAATGATAAAAAAATAAGCAGCGCAGCAGCAAACGGCAGCAGCAGCAGAGAGAACTACTAACCACAAGCAAAAAAAAAAAAAAAGGGCCAACTGAGCCGTAGCCAAAACCGTAGCCACTTTTGTGCCAAGATTAATAGCTGTAATTGTTATTCATTGAGCGCCGCGCTCTACCATTGTCTCAACACTTGCAAGCCAGGATCATGGAGCAGCAGCAGCAGCTGCTTGCTACTTGCCACTGTGAAACATTTCTGCAAACAATTTAAACCGCAAAGTCTGTTAAATTGCCGTGCAGTTTGTGCTCGAACAAAATTGAAATGTTATGGCAAATATTTATTAAACATTTATGAAAAATTTGTATTTAATTATATAAATTTTGTAAAATTATAATTGCGAAGGATGCGTGAAAAAGTTTTGTTAATGCTGCAGCAGCAAGAAGAAAATTTAGCGAGCAGAAAGCAAAGCTGCTCAGTTTCAGATTTCACAACAACAAACAGCAAAAAAGAGACAGAGATACAGTGAGTGAAAGAATGAGAGAGAGAGAGAGAGAGAGAGAGAGAGAGATAAGAAGAATATTTGTTGCTGCTGTTAGAGAGAATTTTACAACTGCTCGCATAAAATCGAAGAGCTCAAAAAAAAAGCGAAATACGAATACAAAGAGCAACAAAGCAACGCAGCGCAAAAAGGTTTAGCAGCGGAAGAGAGAGAGAGAGGCACAGGCAGAGGTTTTGCTGTTGTTGTTTTTTTGGTGGGTTGGGCGTATTGTACATCCGCGGACGTGCGCTCGGTGCAGAGCCAACGAACAATGTGCAAGTGAAGCCCCATAAATATTGTTTAATCGATGTTTGCTCTACGTTTTATTGCATTTATGGCGTTTTTAATGAGCGCAGCGGTCAAGCAAGGTGAGGGGTGGGGAGAGGAGGAGGGCAGGGGGCATTGTGGAATTTAACACAGTGCAACATTTTAATTTTATGCCCCGTATGCCAAATGGTTATGGCCAACAAGGCAAACGTGTAAGCCGCTAACTAAAAGGGCAAAAAAGGAGACGAAAAAAGCAAAGCAGAGATGGCAGTGCTGGCAGAGGTGGCAGTGGTGGCAGTGCTGGCAGAGGTGGCAAGCGACCGTAGTACACATAGTACACATTGTCAATAGGCTTACAACATTTTTTTGCCAATGACTTTGAACGCTATACACATGGCTTATGCACAGCTGTCTGTCTTGGCAATGCAATGCGTTGGCGTCTCCAGGTTTTTTTTATTTGGGGGTCAGCATGCAGTGCTGCATCCGCCTTGCAACAAGTCAGTGTCTGTGCAACTTCGTCTTCGAAATTGACATTCATCAGCAATTAATTTTTGTGCGCCTCGGCAACAATGTAAGAAGATGACGACGATGACGATGACGATGAACCGCATCTGATCCTCTGGGCAAATAACAGTCTGGAACGGATGATTGTGTTGCCAATTGGCTCGTAAAAAGCAGATTATGTGCGGCTATTTTGCTGTTTGTTGTTGTTGTTGTTGCTGTTTGTTGTTGCCATAGATGCCAAGTATTGGCCAAAACTTAATCTTATCGCTTTAACGGTGATTTAGCACTCCAAGCAGACTGAACTCTCATCCATGCGCATTCTACTTCTTGCTATCTATCTCTCTCTCTTTCTCTCTCTCTCTCTCTGTCTCTTGTTCGCTTCTCCGCTTTCAGCTGCATCCTGCTACAACTCCTACGCCAAGTCCATCGGAGTCTCTGTTTTGCGGCCATTAAAGTATCTCATCAAGTTTTATCGACCATTAAAATGAAATCCGTATTTAATTAACCAGCCCAAAATGTGAGCATGAATTGGCCTGGCCAGGCGCGCACAATTCCATTGCCATTGCCATTTTGCCAAGTTCTTAACCCCGTAACCGCTCTACTACTTGGCCTTGTATGCTCTGCTTCTCTTCCTTCCTCTCTCTCTCTCTCTCTCTCTGTGGAAGTTAGTTTGTTGCTGATTATGATTATGGCGTATGTAATGGCTAAAAAACCAATGCCAGTTGCCACGCTGCTTATTTTGTTCATGTTGAGCCAAAAACAATTTTGATTTGAAATCTTCTCTCTCATTCCTCCCCTCTACTCTCTCCCTTTGCCCTTGTTGCTTGAACGTGCTAAATTGCTTAACCTTAAACAAGCTCGTTGCACGTCTACAATGTTTTGAACGCATCTGACAGAGTGTTGAGTGGCAGATTACATGCATTAGGCTGCCACTCTCTCTCTCTTTCTCTATCCCCACGCTGCATGTTGTTGCACATTTATCGCGCCTTGACAAATTTACGGCTTGTAATTGCAAGTCAGCAAAAAAATAAAGGAAAATGAAACTGGCGAAAAATCCACAACTTCATAAACACACACAGAGAGAGAGACAGCTTCATAGCTTCCTCCGCTACGTGCAGGCTCCTATTGTCTGTCTGCCTGCCTCCCTCTCTCTCTCTTTGCCAGTCTCTCTCTTACTCTCTGTTTACGCCGCTTAACATCAATTGTCTGCAAAAACTTTTGGCTTTTGATTTCATTTCAAGCGCGCTCGCTACCCTGCAATTTTGGTGACTTTTGATTTCCTGCAGACTCGAACGTACACTCGCCTTAAGAGTGCTACCAATCTTTTCTTGGCTGTTGTACTTGATGCTCATACGGCGCCTTTCACTGTTGGCAACGGAAGTATCTGCTTGCCTTGCACCCGCACTCATACTCCTGCACTCTCTCTCTCTCTCCCTTACTTTTCATGTGTGTGTGTGCCATAATTTATTCTGTAAATGGGGCGGCCAGCTGGCCAAGCAGCCACGTCACGCACCCTCCGCCCAGCACCCACTGCCCTGCTGCCTAAGCATGTCTGCAATTGTGCTACGCTACGCTGTGCTACGACTGGTCAATAGCCCAGTAGCCACAAGGCGCCCACTCACCCTCAGGCTGCCAGTGGGTTGTGAGCTGCGGGTTTACGGGTTGCGGGCTATGGGTTTGGGTAATGCTATAAGTGCGGGTGCTGATACCGGCCATTAGAATGCGTCAGCCATGTTTCTGTTGGAATTTAATATTTGCCTTTTTTGTTGCAAGTAAAATCCAGACACGTACGCGCCATGTCCGCGCCACGTTACATTGGAGTTGCATATACATAATAAATGTAATTAAAATGTTTGTATAGTAGAGCTGAGCAATCAATTGAGCCAGACTGGCAGACAACTACAACTTTAACTTTGCAGGCAAAGGTTTTTTTTTGTAGTGAAAAATTCAACATAACCTCACTTTTGATATTGCTACTGTTAATAAATGTAATTAAAATTGATATACAGTAAAACTGAGCAATCAATTTAGCTGCAGACTTTTATAAATTTCATGTATAAACAAAACGAATCAAAAAACTTAGATATAGAAATTCAACCTAACCTCACTTTAAATATTACTTTTCGTATAGCAAATTGTTTGACTTTTGAAAAAGCAAAGTGAGAGTCAAAGTAAGGTCAAAGTTGATGTACATATAATGATAATATCTTGAGCTGTCTTTTTCGCTTTCTAGTCCAATGTTGGCATAAAAAATGAAGACGACGTGATCTCCAGAAACCAAAAAAAAAAACGAAAATGAAATATGAATTGCATTAAAAAAACAAGAAGAAGAAAAAAAAGTATTTTAAAGTATGTTTTACTACATTGCTGCGGCATTTACTTTGCTGTTGTACCTCAAGCTGATTGATGGTTGCGCACCTACGCAGCAAAGTGCGGCAGCAGCAGCAACATCGAAGCAGTAGAGCTGAAAGTGCCGGAACGCTGCCTGAGAACGATGACTGTGACGGGGCGGGGATGGAAGATGGGGAAATTAAATGGTATTATTAAAAGGTAACAAGCTAAACGCCTTTTAAAATTTCGTTAAGGATACGCAAAAGGGTGCAAACGAAGTTGAAAGAAGCGCTGCACAAAGTGAACCCAAAACATAAACTCCAACTCCATGTGGAACTCCGACAAGTCGAACGCGTTATTTATGCATTAGCAGTTCGAGCTATGTATTGCACCTGCCAAAATGCAATGGACAGCATACATTCTTCAACAGTTGAGTGACTGACAAAAGTGGCAGTGCTACAGTGGCAGCAGTGGCAGCTACTGGCAGTAGGTCCTGCCACATGCATATCCTTAAAAACAATGTGTGGATTTAAATAAATTCCAAATTAAGAAAAACTCCAAAAATTTAAAAGGGTTCCCAATGATGCATTTTCCACATGCTGCAACACTACTCACACTTAACACTCACGCTCTGCTCCAGACCCCATCATCAATTCATCAAAAGAAAAAATACATGCAAGGGGTAAGCGCGGCAAGTCCTCAGAGCGCTGTTGATTAAAACAAAATGCAAGATAACCAGCGGACAACCAGCCGACAAAAAAAAATTAGAGCAACTGCATTGCATTTGAGGTTCAGCTCAATATGGCATAAATTTTGAATGAACATCTCTCTCTCTAAAAAAAAAAAAATGACGATGTTGAAGAAGAAGAAGAAGTAAAAGTAAAAAACAAAAAACTTGTGTTTTTGATAATGATGCAACATTTTGAAGGCGCTTTTTTTTTGTTTTTTGTTTGTGGCCAAACGACGGAAATGCCACAAACAGACAGGTGAGTTTTTGGAAATGCCGTTGGCATCCATAGAGGAGACAAAAACAAAACGCCAGAAAAAAAAGCAATCATTTGAGATGCATATCCTGCGATCCTGCGCGTGTTTAGCATGCGCGCTGTCTGCTCATGAAAATTATGTGGCAGCAACAATCTAAACCGGCTGCTAAATCGCGTGTGCTGCCAAACAGAATTAGAGGCAGATCCAGAGGCAGAGGCAGAGTCAGAGTCAGATCCAGATCGAAAGGCGCAGCTTCCAAGCGTGTGACATGATTGTATGGTCCTGCATTAAGCATATCAATAGCTTGCTCTAATAACCTATCTATGCATGTTACGGCCTTGATCACATACATTCTCTACCTCTCTCTCTCTCTCTCTCTGTCTCTTTCTTGGCTTGCATGATGTCTCATCACCTGCCTGTCGGATGAAGCAATCGACCTTTTGGACTGCACATCTCCAATGTCTCCTGTTCGCCGTCTGCTGCTGCTGCTGCTGTGACTATAGATTATTTTTTTTTTTTGAGTTTGCGTCGCGTGATTTAAGCATTTGTTTCCTGATACACTTTAATTATACAGCTCCCTCTCTCTCACTTTTTTTTTTACTCTGATATGAAGGGCACAAAGTCTGTTTTGGAAATGAAATTCAATGAACTGCAAAATCATTTGACTGATGAGTTTTATTTTTTTGTTGTGCTGCTGTTACAAGTGTTGCATGTTTCACTGCTTAACTGTACTTGTGGCATTTGCTTGGTAAATATATAGAAATTGATAGTATTACCTTAAATCTTGCCTGGTATTATTTATTTTAACTCATCCTTGACTTTTTCATAGTTCAAATTGTTGGTTTGGCGGCCATAAATAAATTGAACTTGTCATTTTATTGACTTTCAAAGAAGTTATTAGCCAACATTAGAAATTATTTATTAATGTTAAACCAATTCTCTATTTTCTTCCTTCTCTCCTACGCTCTCTCTCTCTCTCAGACATTATGTCATTAAGAAAGACATTAGACATGTCTAAGACACAGGCATAGTTATAAGCCTTGTGTCTGTGTCTCAGAACTTTACCTTTGGCTTATTTAACAGCCATTTATTGGCCCTGTTTATATTGTTAATTCGTCACGTCTCTCTCTCTCTGTCTCTCTCTCTTTTCTACCTTTCGCTACACTCCATGATAAATGCCTGTCAATTTATGTAAAAGTTAAGCTCTATATATTGTGAGCCTACTGTCTGCAACTTGAGAGCGTCATAGGACCGCGAGGTAGTCAGAGTCGCGCGACCCAGCCTGTAATCAACATTGTCAATCGGTTAGTTAACATATGCATACATGTGTGTGTATATTGTATGTATGTTTTTCATGTGTGTATGTGTGTTTGTCACGTAGCTCATAAGCAGCGGCATTATGAAGATTGATATAAAGCCTAATAATGTGGTAACATAAATGAATTGTCATTACTTTACACTATCTATGCAGCTCCTTTTCTCTCTCTCTCTATCTTTCTATCTCGTTCACTCTCTTGCTGTCTTGGCGACAAGTGCGCGGCAGACACTTTAAAGTGACTAATTCCATTTCTAAGTCAAACAGCAGGCTATATTCCACCGACGCTGTCGGAAATCTCTCTCTCCTTCTCTCTCTCGCACACACACACAATCATCCGACACACCTACACACACACATGCAGCTTTATGACCCCGCCGGCATTTGTCCTTTTGTAGCTATTGGTTCTATACAAAATACATCGATCGCTTTTTGATGATGATTTTTGATTAAGTGCTCGGCGATTTGTCAAAATATTTTACGCTTTCGTGCGAGAGAACAGCAGCAGCAGTAGTAGGGGAAGAGAAAGCGCTATGTACGTGAGCAAGAGCAGGGGGAAGCATTGATGCTGTGCCACTGCCACAGACACTGTCATTGCTCTGGCGACAATATTGTTACAGTGTGTGTAATCAGTACTCAATACTCTTGCTGCTCAGTGTCATCGTCCCATCAGCGTTGGCGTTGTCACTTTTTAACTTGTTTGTGACACGCCAGCAACAGCAGCAACAACAACAACAGCAGCAGCAGCAGCAGTAACAACAATGAGTGTGACAATCGCTGGGTACTCGGCTACCTGCAACTGTGCGACTCCCAGTAAAAGATGTGACTGGCAGACTGAGCGACTGTCGGACTGGCAAAACGTAAGGTGTGCACAGATCTAAGCAGGTTCATTGCTAGTAGTAGCAGTTGCAGTCGTCGCAGTTGACATTAAATAATGCCCACAATGCGTTATGTTTCAATAAATGGCCGACAAGACAATGTAAAAAAAAAATAATAATAATAAACAGAGAAAAGACGCAGCAGATGATGAGGCGATGCTGCTGACGGGGCGAACGTCAACTGATAAAGATTTCGTGAGCAGCGTGTCAAAGTGACTAATTGACAGACAAGCAGACAGACAGACAGATGGACAGATGGACAGACAGACGGATGGATGAATAGATAGCACAGCAATGATCTGAATTATCTAAACGATTTGTATAAAAATACGTGTCCTGCTGCATTGATCCTAGAGCTGAGAGTGTCGCGCTAATTGATGTGCAATAATAAATCTAGCAAAAGTTTACAATACAATAATAAAAAAAAAAATTCACAAGAAAAATGTGAAAAGAAATATAACAAAAAAATAAATAAATACTGAAAAAATACTGAATAGAAAAAATACTAAAAAAATACTAAAAAATACTGCATAAAAACTACTAAAAATTTACTGAATAAAAAAAATTACTGAATAAAAAAAATACTACATAAAAAAAATACTAAGTAAAAAAATACTAAGTAAAAAAAATACTAACTAAATAAAAATACTAAGAACTGAATAAAAAAAAATTACTGAATAAAAAAAATACTGCATAAAAAAATACTAAAAATTTACTGAATAAAAAAAAATTACTGAATAAAAAAAATACTACATAAAAAAAAAACAAGGTAAAAAAAATACTAAGTAAAAAAAAATACTAAATAAATAAAAATACTAAGAACTTGTTTTAATGCAAGTAGAGTGAGGAGGTAAGGCCAAGAAAAATGTGAAAGGAAATATAACAAAAAAAAAAAATACTCAAAAAATACTGAATAGAAAAAATACTAAAAAAAAAATAATACTGCATAAAAAAATACTAAAAATTTACTGAATAAAAAAAATACTGCATAAAAAAATACTAAAAATTTACTGAATAAAAAAAATTACTGAATAAAAAAAATACTACATAAAAAAAAATACTAAGTAAAAAAAATACTAAGTAAAAAAAAATACTAAATAAATAAAAATACTAAGAACTTGTTTTAATGGAAAGTAGAGTGGGAAGGTAAGGTTAGGAGGGGGGGGAATTATTTGCTGTATTTTGCGACAAGCCAATCCAATTACGAGCACATCGTCTGCAAGCATTGAGCTAAGTGGAGCTAAACTAACTTCAAGCTACAGCTCAAACAGCCTCGCTTGAGGTATGCCTGGAGGCAAGGCGAAGGCAGCGCCAGTTGACACATGCAACATCAACGAGTGCAAGCGAATGAACGAACGAACGAATGAATATCCACGTCTGACTGCGCCCTGCATTCTATACAACTCCATGGTTCACAGCCTGCAGCTCATTTACCCTGCTGCTGCTGGCTTTGACAAGCTTTTGCTATCTGCTGCTGCTATAAAAGCAGCTACGACGCGGATAACAGCGACTTGGTGTCGAAGATGAGCAAGCAAAGAGAGCGGGAGAGTGTAAGAGCAGGGGAAAGATTGCGAATGCGAACAAGCCGAGAGCCTCAGCGACAGCAAGAGCAAGGAGCAAGAGCAAGAGCGACAAAAGCAGAAGTGATGACCGGACAACAAACTACATTCAACAGATAAATACTGAATTTATGACTTAATTTAACTGCGAGCCAACGACAATTTTGATGATACCGATGCCAAAAGCGCGCAAGAGAGAGAGAGAGACACATAGATAGAGCGAGAGAGTGAGAACTGGTAGACGAGGCGAACATGAGTGGGCAGTGGCAGTCACTGAAGTTGTTGCGCTGTTTGCCGTTGCCGTTTGCTGTTGCTTTATGCTGCATATACATTGGGGATACATTAGCCAATCCTGATCGCACATACTCGTAGCTTCATTCACAGCCAGAGACATGCATAATTCAAGTTGAGGGTGAAGGCAGCAAGGGATTGCAGTTTGGAGACTATGGCCTGAGGTTTGCTTGATGTCTCTATTGGCGCATTCAATGAAATAAAAGAAGTTAAGCGCAATTTGCGTTGCCGCCAGAAGCAATGTGTGAACAGCATGAGAATGTGAAGGAACTGGAGCTGAAGCTGAAGCTGAAGCAGGAGCAGGAGCAGGAGGTGGCAGGCATAAGTCTGCTTGAATGCAACGTTGCATTGCCTGCTGATAGTTATCAGTTGTGCCACAAGAACTATGTGTATATGTTTGCCTCTCTCTCTCTCTCACACTCTCTATGTGTGTATTTTAGAGCGTTGGAATTAATTTATCGCTGCGCTAGGAGCACAAATTGTTGCCGAAGGACATCTGCATAGTAGAGCACAAAAAAAAACATGTGTGTGTGTGTGTGTGTTTACGGCTTAAGATTCAAACTATAGAAATCAGAGTAGAGCATATGATGCTCGCTATAACTTGACTCTGAGTAATCAACATCAGCCAACTGACGAACTGATCTTGCTCTCCAATCTCCATCTCTCCCTCTCTCTCCCTCTCTCTCTCTCTCGCTCTGTGTGGCATGCAGGAAGGAAGCAGCGATCGCACACAAAATATGTTCTGCACCTCTGGTTGAGTTTGCGTGTTTTGCGGCTTCTGCGGGTTTTTCGTTGAAGATTTTTCCATTGCTGAACTCAACTTTTTGTGACAGCAATTAACTGAATTTCATTCTCAGTCTCAGTAATAGTCGCTGAGACGCAGACGCCGTTTAGGGGCCTTTCTCCTAGCTTCTTTCACCCAAAATTAAAACTATTTTCTATTCACACACAAACACACACACACACATACATGCAACTTGTGGTAAGACATAACGTAACGAAATGAGACGAGCAAACGTTTCGTGACCCAAACAAATTATTAATTATTAATTGGGGAAAATATGCTATAATTGTGGCGGTCGCTTCTTCTAGTCTTCTCTACTCTTACTGCTGCTGCTGCTGCTGCTTCTTCGTGGCTGACTGACTGACAATGCCCGAAAATTAAATGAAATTAGCCGAGCAGGTAATTTCACTTTGCATGTGACGAATTCTCTCTCTCTCTCTCTCTTCAATAGACAAGCTGCGTGACCTGCTTGCCAGTCAGTCAGCCAGTCAGTCAGTCGAGCAGCTCAGCAGCTTTTGTTACACTGTTGGCTGAACCATTTGATTGGCCGACAGCTGGAATACTCTTTTTATTTTTTATATTTTTTACTTTTGCGGCAAGCTGCAAGCAAACCGTAGGCGATAATTGTAGTGCTAAACGCAATGACCAAAAAAAAAAAAAATATAAGGGACGAGAGACAAGTTCAACATACGCGCCGCGCTACAACAACAGATTTCATTGCCAGGATATGCTGACAAGAGACAGCAGCAGAGATAGAGAGAGAGAGAGAGAGAGAGTGCGAGAGAATGATCACAAATCCATTTAACACTTCTCCAACGCAACGCAAGGCAACGGTTAACAAGTTTGGCTTTTCGGTACCAGACGCGACGCTTCGATAATTTTGATTTATGTGGGTAAATCATGAAGGGAACGCAAAGATTTACGACAGATCAGCCGCAGATTTATTACTTTTTGATAGCAGAGCCTCACTCATTCGCCCAGAGAACTCACTCGCAAAAAAAAATAAAGGATTCTTGACTGTGTTTTCAATGTGTTTCGATCTTACTGCTGATACCGTCTATTATATGCCTTTCCATTGAGTCCGCAACTGATGCTCTGTAGTCTGAGCCTGAGCCTGAGCCTGAGCCTGATCACAGTCTGAACAGGCAAATGCGTTAATGCCTGCTGCTGTGTTCTTAAGTTGCTCTAATTTGCCTTCACTTTTCGGCATCTTTCTTTTTTTTGCGTTTTTTTTTTGTTCCACAATATTCTCACATATGCCAAAATCAAAAAGGTGTCAACGACATCAAAGCGACCTCTAGCGGCGGAAATTTATAATGTTTGCATAGCATTTGTGAATAATATTGTAAGTGTAAATTATTGAACTGCTTAGAAAAATATTTAAAAATTTTTTTAAAATTTTATTTCGAGCTCAATAAATAAATATTTCGAAAATTTATTAAAGCGACCTCTAGCGGTTGAATTTTTTATTGTTAAATTTTATTATTTGTGAATAGTTTTGAATGAATTGCATAGGAAAATATTTAAAATTATATTTTAAAAATAAATTTCTTATTTTTTTCTAGAATATTTTCCAGTTCTACTACAAAGCATCAAAATTTCGACTAGAATTATATATATATTATATATATATATATAGAAAATTATATTTCAGAATGATATTTCTATCTTCCTTTTCTCAGGATCTTCTTTTCCTAATACTTCTCCACATCAAAAAATATTCTTTGTCAAATCAAAGCTGCCTCTATCGCCTAAATTTTCAACTATTTAAGAAAAATGAGTCACAATTATATATAATATATACTATCTGAATCCGAATCTCTTAACTTTACCAATCTATAAAGTCTTAGTCATACTTATATATAAAGAATTCTACTTTTGAAGTATGAGAAACTTGAATGGTGCCGCATCTCATTGTTGTTGTTGTTGTAGTTGCCAACTTGCTTCGTCTTGTTGGCAGTTGCGATTTACTTGCTCCGTTTTTTTTCTACTGCTGCTGTGCCAGTGGCAACAGTAGCAAAAAAAAAGTGGCAAACAGTGGGCTGATGTTGCAGTTGCCAGTTGCCAGTTTTACAGTTTACAGTTTGCAGATGAAGTTGAAGTTGAAGTTGTAGCTGCAATCGTGATTCGTAGCTGGGCTTCGAGCGCAATTATAACGGTGCAGCGTGGTAATTACCTGTGAATGGCATTTGCATAATAGCAGCCCTGCCAACAACAACAGCAACAACAGCAACACCAGCAACAGTAGCACCACCATTAGCAGCAGTGTGTGGTGCAGAGCATTATTTACAGCATTTGCAGTGGGTGGCAGACTGAGTTCATTCGGCCGCGTTTCTTTTGGCTTGAATAATAAAAAATAGCAAACTATTGCAATTACGTGCAGTAACAACAAACAGCAGCAACAACAAACAGCAGCAGCAACAACAGCAACAACACCTAACACGCTTGATGGCACCACCGAACGTGGTAGCCAGTCGAGTCGAGTGTTGCTGCCACGCTCTGACGGCTGTGCCGCCATTTTTCTTTAGATTTTTGCTCCCTTTCGAACTCAAAGTGTTGGACCTTTCCCTCCCCCTTGCCTCTACTTCCCTATTTAAATACAATTCTCAGCACTGAGCTCAACTCTCAGCTAGTGGCAATTGCGCTGCTTCGCTTACTCGTAACTTGTAACAATGTAACAACTCTTCGCACGTCGCTTTGCCGCTTCTTCTTCTTCTTCGAAAGGGAGGGGGCAGCAACTTTGGCTTGTACCACAACGTGTACCCCCTCCTCCAAAGTAGTGAGTTGTCGGCCCATCAGGCGGTCTGGCAGTCAGTCTGTCCGTCCGTCTGTATGTCTGCTAGTCCGACAACAATGTTAATCGGTCTTATGGTTTGCTCAAGATTCGGGTGACTAAAGACGTTTCTACGTCCATTTATATGCAAATTGCGGTATTTATCGCCATTTTGTTTTTTCATGTTTTTGTGTTTTCGCTTGTGTTTTGTTATTTTGTTTTTTTTTTGTGCAACTTCTAATTGCAGCCGCATTGGAGAAACCGTTGCCGCTGCTGCTGCTGCTGCTGGCGTGGAAATGAAAGCGTAGTTGTACTTACTTTCCGTGAGGAGATTGTCGACATGCATATGTGTGTAAAAGTGAGACAGAGAGAGAGAGAGTGAGAGAGAGAGTGTAGGGCACTGTGGGAGCTGGCAATGCTGGCGGCTGTGATGAATTTAATTAACCTTATAACGGTTCGCTAGCTAAAAAAGAGAAAAAATAAAAAATAAAAAAGTGCCTTTCGATCGTTTGAATTTGAATTTGTGAATTATACGTTGCGGTCACTGGATAACGCGGCGTCGCCACCAAACAGGCCACAAATTTGAATGTGAATGCAAATTGTGAATAGTTGCAATTTCACAACAAAAAAAAAAGAAAACTCATAGCAAAGAAATGCAAAAAAAAAAACAAATGAAAATAACAACAACAAAAAATTCAATGCTTGCCAAAAAAAAAAAACAATTGACGTTCAACATTCGACAAAATTCAGCGCAAAAATTTCAAGTTTTTTTTTTCTGTACAAATCGAAAAGTAAGAAAAAAAGAAAAAAAAAAATTGTTGGCCCAATGCTTGTTCGTGTCGTGCGGCGCTCCTGCTCTATAATCCTTGGCCAGACTTTGGCCTCCACTGCCAGTCAACAATCAACATGTTTTTGACTTGACTCTACATCTCTTTCTCTCTCTCTCTCTCTCTTTCTCTCTCTCTCGCTTAGCATTTGGCGTCTTTTGTTATCGAATGCAAAACTATTTAGCCATTGCATGTTGTTAATAATTTTAAAATCAGATTTCCGCAAGTTTGACGCAAACACGAAGGTTTTTGCCATAGCTGCAGGAGTTTTATTTTATTTGTTGTTGTTACTGTTACTGTTGTTGTTGTTGTATTGCTCATCATGACGTGTCCGTGTCTTGATTGCGGTTACTGCAATGCGCCCTTTAAAGCAGCGACGTCGACTTAGACAGCAACTGCTTGCTGCAACTGCAACTGAGCGAACGGCAACTGAGACTCAAGTCTGAGACGCAGACTGCTGAGAGAGCTGAGAGTCTCTTCTGACAATTGTTGCGCAATTACACAGAAGACCTATGGGCACGCAACTTTTCGACGGTTTTGCGGCTGCCAAAGAACATGTACTCCATGTTCTTCATGTAGTCCATGGAACCCAAAAAAAAAAAAAAAATAACCGACGCTTAAACTTGCATCACGCCTCAGCAAAACTGCTGCTACTTTTGCTGCTGCTACTGCTGCTGCTACTGCTACTGCTGCTGCTGCTGCTGTCCTCAGCTTTGAGTTCGTCCTCAATCACGCCATGCACATGAACTACTTTTGTCCATTCTTGTCTCCGTCTCCAACTTCGTCTACTTCTTCCTTTTACTTCTACAGCTCCAATGTTTATTGTTGTTGCTGTTGTTGCTGCTGCTGCAAAATCAATGTTGACGCAAATACGTGTATGTAGAATCATTTTACCGACAGTTCGGACTTATTTCTTTCGCTACCGAATTTAATTGGATTTTCTCCCTGACTTAAGGGCTTTAACTGCTGTGGTATGTGGAAATCATTTCTGTCCCAGACACGCAATGCCTGAGCTGCTGCAGTCCAACTGCAGAATTAGCTTGTCGCAGCAGCCAACAGCATTAAGAATCCAACCCTACCTCACCTCTAACTTCTTTTCCCTCTCTGTCTCTCGCCTCACCCCTCTATATATTTCTTTTCCCAGCTCTACTTGATCCATCGTTAAGTAAAAACTCACTTAATTTAGCGACGGCGAGGAGTTAATCATTACATTTCGCCAGTCGCCGCCAGCAGAGTGGGGTCATCTCTGAATCTTTGAATTGCATTGCATTGCATTGCATTGCAGTGTCGAGTGCGTGCTATGTGCTGCAAGCTGTAAATTGTAACCTGAATATAGGTGTACTCCCGCTTATTGGAATTCCTTGCGTTACTTATTATTATTATTATTATTCGCATTAAAATTTATTTTTGTTCATTTACTGCATTCAAATCGCATTATTTCCATTTGCAATCAATACTCAATAATCAATAATAATATGAAATATTTATAAAATAATCATTAGGTCATGGAACTGTTATATGAAAAATTCCAGACGATATACATTTTAGAAGAATTTTATTTATTATTTTAAATTCTATGGAGAAATTCAAATTATTAATAAATAAATATTAAAAAATTAAAATTTGAAATTTATGTTTTATAAAATAATAATTAATTTAAAATTCTTTTTAAATAAAAATATTTTTATATTTATTTTTAAGTGTACTTTAAATTCTTCGTAAATTAATTTAAAAAAAAATAAATAAATATATTCAGCTGCTAAAAATTAAATTGTAGTAATATTAATTTTTTTATTCACTTATTTTACATATTTTAAAATTTTAAAATATTTTTTCACAAATTGCATTTATTTATTTATAATAATATAAATAAAAAATACAATAATTAAATATTAAATTAAATAAATTTTATATAAATAAATACAAAAAGAAATCGGATATTTTTAAATTGATGTTTTGAAAATTAAAAATATTATTAAAAATAAATTAAAAAAATTCTCATAACATTTTCTTTCAACAGTCAACAGAATTATTCTTTGACGGCCGCCATTTTCGATTCCTCATTGAACTCATTTCCGTTGAGTTTCTAAAAGTGGCATTAGCTTAATTTACTTGATGTGATGAATGATAATGTGCCGCATTATATATGTATACATAGGTATATTTAGTTAGTAAAACGATTTCAAATTCTTTGTTAAACATTATTCGTAATCAGGGGGGAGAAAAAAAAGAAAAAAAAAAACACAGAGTTGCTGTTAGGCAGCAAAGATACAAGTTTTTAATTCTCATTTTTACGGTTCACAGACTTTTTAGCCATTGTTTTTTCTTAGCTTTTTTTTGTGTATAGCTGTATAAGTGTGTCTATGTCTGAGTGCGGCTAACGACCGGGTGGAAAAAGTGTTCGCTGAATTCTGTGTGCAGCGGCAAAGCAGCCCTCGGTTGGCATTGTGCCCCCAAAAAATGAATGAATATCCATTATACACACCCGCAATACCGCAATCCCGCTGTCCAGCAATCGCAATCAGCATATGCATATGCCTAGATATGGGTAAACATCACCGCGCCGCTAACCGAAGGCACAAAAAGCGCGCGATGGGCACTTCTTGTCTATGTTGCCTTGGAACATGCTAGTTTTGCCGTTGGCCTGGACGGACAGACAGACAGACAGACAGAAAGCCGGGCAAGCCAAACAAACAAAAACAGGAAGCGTGGCTACCACAAATATGCGCAGTCTGCACAGAAGAAGGAGGCTTGACTTGGACTTGACTTTTGAGTTTTCGGGTTTCGGGTTTTGGGTTTGGCTTTTGTTGGCTGTTGGCCGTTGGACGTTTGCTCTTTAGGTCTGGGCATTGGCTACCACTTGCATGTAGATATTAGATCGCTATCTGGCTAGGAACTTTGCCACAGAAATTATAGTGAAATAATGTTAAAATAATGGCGGCGGCGACTGCCTGTCAGGCGGCCATAATTAATTCCTCTTACCACCAAAAAAAACAAAACAAAAAAAAAAAAAGGCGCACGAAACGCAATTAGGCGCGAGCATAATTTGTTGTCGTTGAATTTGTTTGGCGTCGGCGGTGGCGTTGGCGTTGACGTTGACGGTGGCAACATTGACGTCGTTGCCAACGAAACTAGTAGCATAAGCAGCAGCAGCAGCAGCTTATTTTGTCCCAAAAACAATTGACATGCAAATGGCGAATAGCGCGCTGTTTGTGAACCCATTAGATACAGTGATAAATGCTTAATTAGGCGCGTAATTAATGTAATCAATCATGTTGGCCAAAAACAAAAAAAAAAAAACAAAATGAAAATCAATCATTTAGCAAAAACGAAGAGAACAAAACAGACAGATCGAACGTGCGGCCAACTGAGCCCCATTAGCCAATCTGTGGCAATCAACTGTTTGATGAGACACGAAAAAGAATATATAATATACAACCGCAAAACTGAATTTTGTTTTTTTTTCTTTTTTTTTGTTAAGTAGTTTGAACTTATAATAATTCTTTCCGAACTTCTTTCGAATTCAACATACAATTCGTCTTTGAATGTTTAAACGTCGCGACGCTAAGCCGCAGCAGCCAATAGCCATTGGCTGTTACACTCTAAGCGGCAATTGCATGTGTGTGAAAGAGACAACTGCTGTATGCTATTGCTGTTTATGCACTGCTGCGACAGGCACGCCCCTGCCATATATAGTAATTTCACTCAATTTGAGTTAGACTCAAAACTAATGAGCTCGTAAATATGACATCGGCATGTCGATTATGTAACTTGAGTTGCTGCAGTGTGAAAAAATGAGAAAGAAATAAAAATAAAAAAAAAAACAAAAAAAAAATAAATAAATAAACGAAAACAACTTTAAGACGAATTTCATGTTTCTCTCTCAACGACGCTCTCGTCTGAGCAGTGAACCAAAGTCAGATACGAAAAATTAAACATATTTTAGTAAAACGCAAGTTTTGCTTTTGGATTTTTTTTTTTTTTTAATTTTTATCTACAGAAATAAACTATCGACGAACAGTAGTCGTATCTTTGTGTTGTGTCGTTGTCGTTGTTGTTTTGCGGTGGCATTTTGCCGCTTAAAGTTTGCCTTTTAATTTGAAATATTGTTGCTTTGCGGTGGCAAATTATAGACCATTAAAATTGATTATTTTTCATTATCTGACAAAGGGCTCATCGACTAGGCAAATAACGCCCTCAGAGAGCTCACTTGGCAATCATTATCATCAGTATCATTATCATTATCATCATGGCGAATGAGTGGGCCTCCATTTTATATTTTTTTTTTCTATGTTCTCGTTGTTGTTGTTGCTGTAAATTAAATATATAGTTGCTGGCAAAAATTGCCATGTATTGCCGTGATTATACCGTTGCGTATATGGAAGCTCGAGTTCTCTACGCGTTTTGCGGTCAAGCGACACTTTTCCAGTGACGCCTCCAACCTTTGACAATTGCTGCCAAAACAAAGTAGCGCTTCCGTTGCTTAAAGCACACAGACACACACACACACACACACAGAGACAGTATATATGTATGAGTATGTGTATATGCAGCTCCTGAGCTGCACAAAGTCACGCACATTGAACCGTGCTACGTTTTACCATAATCACAGCGCGCGAGAAAGAGAAACCAAAAAGACACCGCTGACTGTCCGGACCAGCCATTACTTAAAAACTACTCGTAGTACACTCGTACGCGACGCTCTTCCCTAACCAACTGACAAGCAACACTCCACCCAATACACCCCCCCTCCCCCCTCCTTGAACACTACTGCTACTTGGGAAAAGGCATACAAAACATGGACTGGCACAAGGGCACGGTAAAAAGCAAAAGCAAGCCAACCAGTGTTGGACGACCATTTTTTTTTTTTTACATACATACAAGGAATGCATAAAAGCTTGCTATAGTATGAGTGTCTCTGTGTCTGTGTGTGTGTGTGTGTAACGCTTGAAAGTGTTACGGCTATGGTAATGGTAATGGTAATAAGAACGAGGAATGAGCAAATAAATCAATTAGGCGCGTCGCATCGCCCACTGGCAGCCCTTTAAGTCCGTGTGCTGCTGACCTGCAGTATAAGTGCGTCTCGCTTACTCTAATAATGCAGCAGGAATATAGGGTGGACATGTAGCAGCACCATGATTTTTTCGCATTTATACTCTCTTTCTCTCTTTTTATGTCTATCTCGCTCTGTTGTATATGATAGCAATTGAAGTTGAGTGCTTTGTTTTGTGCGGGGATGGTTTAAGCTTAATCGGTTACTGTTACTGGCTGGGCCAGTCGCGAATTCTTAGCTTTTTTGCCAGCACTTCCCGTTGATGTCGGCCTTAATGCGTTTTTTGCTCAATAGCCTTGGCCGCCTCTCTGCTGTTTAGCTGCATGACTCCTGCACAACGTTTCGCCTACGCCAAGCATACAGGCATACAGGCATACACAGAGACAAACAGACAAAGAGAGAAAGACAGACAAAAGCATTGTGAACTCATATATCATAATCAAAGTGTGCGATTAGCAGCAACGAGCTGCTCGGGCTTCCCTTCGCTTGACAAGTTTTTCATAGCTCTTTCTCACTCTCTCTCTCTATCTCTCGTCCCGCAATACGCGAGCTGAGCTTGTTGAGCCATTTTATTAAATTTTTTTTTGGTATAGTAGCTGAATAAAAAACAAAAACAAATAAAAGAAAAAACTTTTACCAACTAACACTTACGCCTCATATTACAAAACAAAATCACTCATCAATTAAACTGACCGAAACTTTTGAGCAGAAAGAAATACACAGCAAATAGCAACAAAAAAAAAAAGCAATAACAACAACAACAACAAGAGCAAACGTTGCTAAACAAAGCATAGACTGCTTAGGTAGTCAATTATTTATTGAACTTTTACTACTGTTTGAAAACAGAAACTCGACGAAGCGCTCAATTGTGCGTCGCTCGACATCATCGACAGTTTGCTCGCTCTTTCACTAACTGTGACTCAAACGCACACATGCATGCGCATACAATTCAACTCACACGTACATATATACAGAGTGAGAGACAGACCCCAATGCTCGCTCGATGGCAACCACAGCCACAAGCAAACCAGAAGCAAAAGAAGAAGCAGAAACCGAAACAGAAAACAGAAACAGACTGCCGACCAGACCCCGATCAGCTGCAGCTCGAGGCTGAAACAGAGGCGAAACGGCAAAAGCAAAAACGAAAAAATAAAATGAAAAATGAAAAAAGAAAAAAAAAAGAAACAACAGTAAAGGCAAAAGGCAAACGCAAAACGCAGAGTCAGAGTTTCTGTCTCAGTCTCAGTCTCTCAGTCGGCGTCAGCCAGCAGCGTGAGTGAGTGCGCGTCGAACGGGAACGTTTCCCGTTCGCGTTCGTTGTGTTTTGTCTCTCGTGTCTTTCGTGTGAGTGTCCAAAGACAAAGACGAGCTCAAAAGGCCGACGGATAAAGCACAAAGCCGTCCCTAAATGTTAAGCTTACACGAATTAGCTCTATAAATTTTCGTCTTTTTCATAACGTGCTCAAAAAAAATCTTTTGTTGTTTATTATTTTACACTTTTGCCGTCGCCATTTTTAAATTTATTTACAAGCAAGAATATCCTGAAAAAGAAAATATTGCAAAAGCTCAAAAATTGTTTGCAGAATTTTGTATTACAAAAAAAAAAAATCTGTGTTATTGCTTTCGAATTTTTATTTGTTGTTGCGGGGCATGGCTACAACAGCAGCAACTGTAGCCCCAACAAGGACCTCAACCAAAATTACAACTGTTGCCACGCCCGCCGCTATAGATTATCCAACTGTTACGCCCACTTCAATAGCGACAACAGCACCACTTGCCACAGCCATGCCCACTGTTAGTGTTTCAGCGGGCTTACCCGTTGGCATGGCGGCTGTGCCACAGATGCTGCCACATATCTCACTGTTGGGGGGTTTGGAAAATGTGGCCAAAAATAATGCAACGGGCGGTAATGCAGTACAGCCGTCGGCAACGACGAGTCCAAGGTTGACGGGCGTTTCACCCACGCCCACAGGTAAGTGCGGAGGCAAAACTCTAATGAGAAAATTAGTAAACTAATTGGAAAACATAAAGAAGCTTCAATTGCTGGAGCTAATCTCTTGTTAATCTTCTAGTCGCTCATACGATAGTTTAAAGTTCATTTCCATTTGAAATATACAAAAGTTATACGATAGTTTGTCACTTTTATAATTTGCCACAAAATCAGCGCTCAGCTCAGCGCCTTGTGAGTCTAAACATTGCGCAAACAAAAAAAAAAAAAAAAATGTTAACGAGTGACGCATCCTGGCTAATTCCTTGAACCGAAATGTTAACACACGAGTATAAGATACCCAAAATGCAAAGCATAATATATATAAAAAAAAAAAAAACTTGCCACCGGCCGCCAAAAGTCTTTACTCAGCGTCTAGAAAGCAAGTTTCTGTATGCACGGGGGGTGAACAGAACTTAGGAACATTTGCCATGACGGACGGGGCCAATGGAAGGAAAAGCGCAATGATTTGGAAATTTCATAACAGCAAACATAAGAGCAAAATTGACTGCAACGCACACACAATGTTTCAACTTCCAACTTGCAACTGTTTCCAACTGTTTTGGTCTTTCGCACATCAGTGGCAATTTGCTTTGCACAAGTATGCGTTGTCAAATAAAATTAGTTCATGTCGTTGGCCAAAGCCAAAGCCAAAGCCATTGCGGCGGCCAAGAGTCCAAGATGCGACTGCCAACTGCTGCTATACGAAGACAAGGCGTCAACTGCTGGCAGAAAGGGGTAGGGGGGGGGGGTAAACAAGGGGTGAGGCAACAAGAGACCAAAAGCTTTGACTTGTCTCTAAAAGGTGTTGGAAGTTGCACAATAAATAAATAATTATAAAAAAAAAAAAAACAAAAACAAAAACGTAGCGCAGAGACGCTTAAGCGTAAGGAAAAACAGCATTAACCAACACACAACACACACACATATATATACACACATGCATACACATACACATACACAAGTGAGCTTGAAACATGGGTACATGGCATACATTGAAGTTTAAGCACTGGGCAGAAACCATACTTAAAGTTCTCGGGTTTCGTGGTGCGTGTATTCGCATTATTCTTAGAAAGCCGAGCGTATAAAAGGTGTCTACAATGATTTTCAAGTGTAGCCCCGTAGATTCTCTTCTAAGTATATATATATATATATATATATATAGTGATGCTTATACTACAACATAATACATGCATGTCACATACATGTTAGCAGTCTTTCAGCTAATGTATGTCAAGCGTCTTTAACTTCAAAGACCGGAAATTGATTGCTACCACAACATAGTATAACATCTGTCCAATAACTTCACAGAGCATCTAATCGTAATAATCAAATATAAATATATAATACTTTATATTGCAAACTACATTTAAGTTTATCTAATTCCTAGATGACTTTATGATTCTTTATATATATATAATTAAACTATATTAAATTATATAGAAAGTCTGAGAAAGTTACTCAAGCTGAACATGCGTCTACTCATTGCAAAGTCAACAATTGAAATGTCATTAGATTAACAGCTTTATACTGCTAAATATATATACAATTCTATATAATTTTGGATATATATTACAAAATATATAGACAGGGAGTGTTTAGCAGGCATAGAAAATATTATTAAATTATTAAAAAATTATATTTGGTGACACTAAAAAATGTTTGTAATGCTCGTAAGGAGGCGTAGTTGACATTTTAAATAAGACATATATATTCATGAGCTGGATCAATTGCCGATCTGATTGTCCTTGTCAATCTCTGGATTTCAGATACTATAAGAGACTTCAAATTAGTTGCAGGCTGATAAAGTTTGTGTTTCTTCAGAATCTTTTATATATAAATAACTGAAATTTGAAACTCTTATAATGTCTATTAATATCGAACGATCTGTTAAAATTTGGTCAAGATCGAATCATAAATATTGGAGTTATGCAACTTTTTTTTACTTGTTTAACTATACTCATAATCAGTCAGATCTTAAAAACAATTTAAATTAAATAGATCAAAAAGCTAAAGCTAAAGCTCAAGTTGTTTACAAATTTAAAATAACTGCAAGGTATAATAATAATAAAAATAAAATAAAAAAAATTTCTAGAATTTATTACATTGAGTTTTAATATACTTGTGGTACATGAAGTATATGACGATGTCAATTATCACAACTAGATATTTTTATGATTTGGATAATAAACGTTCAAAGTTATTTGATACTAAATTTGCATATAGTTAGTCAAGAAGTAGATTAAAGTCAGCTAGTGTGCGCTGTGCTGACAAGTTATTTGATTAATTAACCACTAACTTAGTATATATATTAGTATAGTATATAGTTTATACACATGTGTGTGTGTAGTAGTAGTAGTAGTAGTAGCAGTAGTAGTAGTAGTAGTAGTAGTAGTAGTAGTAGTAGCAGTAGTAGCAGTAGTAGCAGTAGTAGCAGTAGTAGCAGTACTAGTGGTAGTAGAACATAGACTATAGCTAAAACTTTGCTTATGTTTAGCGTAGCGATTCTTTGAGCTCAATGAGTTACTATTCTAAGCAACTCTTGGCTCATCAGTTCCTAGATGAGCTAAACGTGCGAAGATCACAATATTACGCATTAAAAAAAAAAAAAACCAGAAGCAACGTAGACAACGAGTAATATGCTGCGCGCGACAAACAAGATCAGCGAGCACTAACTGAGCACAAGTTGAGGAGCGAGACAACAAGCTGCCATGGGGAAGCTGTAAGAGAAAGAGAGTGAGAGAGACAGCGAGAGAAAGAGTGTGTAGATCTGCAAATGTGTAAAGCAAAGAAAAAAAATAAAAGCGAGCAAGTTTAATTTATATGCAGTGCTGGCGAGCAGCAACAGCAGCAACAGCAGCAGCAGCGGCAAAAACTCACCGGTAGCAATAAATCAAACTATCAATTGAATTCCGAGGCGATCATCACTTGTGTCCAGAGCACATTCACATTCGCATTCACATACGCGATCTCGATCTCTTGCCACTAGCAGAAGCAGTTGCAACAGCAGCAGGCAGCGTCGCTTCTTGTTATAAGTCGCACGCTGACGTGCGAGTGCGGCAGCAGCAGCAGCAACAGCAGTAGGAAGAACAGACGGAATGGCTGCGCCAAGTCGTGCGATCTTAAGCCGATTTTGCAATTGACTGAGGTGCGTCGAGGCAGCCGTAGCTGTCGCATTGCCAGCAAAGATCGGTAGTAAATCATCGGTGTATCCAAGCTTGAGTCTGACTTTGACTCTGACTCTGAGTCTGAGTTTCAGTTTGTATCTGAGTCTGATTTTGTGACTGTGACTGTGACTTGGACAACGGCAACAGCAGCTAGCACTGTGAGTTGAACGCATTCTGTGGCAGGCTTGACATCCGTAGCATAAGCGCAACCAGTGAATGCTCCATATGCGCCTGCCATACATGCTCCACTCTGCTTTGGTCAATTGTGTGTGGAGTGCAGCATAAATCAGGCATAACCATAACCATAGCCATAACCGCGACCACAACAATTGGCGCAACATGTAGCTGCAACAAATTGTTAACAGCAACAACAATAAAAACTACCGCCAGATCAACTATTGCATCCGTGTCCAGCATATTGCCTTTAATTAGCTACACTGTAAGGTCGCTGTAGGTCAGAGTATCAGCCGCTGTATAACTCCTCCACCTCCGCCTTCGTCTTTGCCTTCGCCTCCGTTTAGCAGCTTGAAGAGCATACCAATGCATACACCGACTGAGACTGCAACAAATGCCAATGTCAATGCCACACAGCAGAAAAGTCCCTAAAAAGACAACAACAACAACAACTAGTTGCAGAAGGAGAGGGAGGGGATGCAAAAAAAAAAGAGGTGTTAAAATGTGTGCAGTTCTCGCGATCAGATAAAATGTCAAAATGAACATAAAAGCTTCTACATCTGAGGAATTGCTAATCGCTGTCACCGCAAAAACCGATTCCTATCTTTCAAACCCAATACCATACCCCATACCAATCCCATACCCTATACCTCATACCTCTCATCCCTTGTTTAGTACTCATAGTTACCATTCCCATTGCCATCTCTCATCTGGCAGCGAGCACAACAAATTGCCAGCGACTGCAAGACGGAGACATCAGGAATTTCATAAATTCCAACTCAAATTAGCAGAAGTTCAACTGTTCATAGTAGTCTTACGATCGTTGCTTCGATCGTTTGTTCGTTCGCTGTCATTGTCATTGGTTTGGTTCACAACTGATTCAGACTAAGACTGAGAATGAGCCTGCTGCTACAGCTACTGATACTACCACGGTAATGGACCACACCACGTCCACTTGACACGCCATTATGACCATAAACGTTGACACTTCCGCCAGCAGCAAACTGCGGATCGCTTGTAGCACTCACTCGTCACTTTGTTCCAATGTCTCTCTGTTTGTCTGCCTGTCTGCCTGTCTCTCTGTCTGTCCGTCTGTGTTCGATCAAAAACAGACCGAAATTTGTCCAATCATCAGTGGTAGCACTGCTCCCTCCCAAGTCCCCTTCTATCCATCTATCCTGTTGTACCCCTTAGTACAAATTTCTTGGTGTTTGCGTGCCATGCGCGGAATGCTGGCATCAGCTTCGTTTAAATTCCAATTGGCATTTAATGACTTCGTTCTATCTCTCTCTCTCTCACTCTCTCACTCTCTCTTTCTTTCATATTACCTTTCAGCACTTACTACGCACAGTCAGAGTCACAGTCACAGCCACAGCCACAGTCATAGCCATTGTCCGTCCAGTTCGGTGCTAGCAACAGTACCCGCTACAGCTCCAGGCACACCACCCGCTCCACCAATGGCTCTTTTTAGCGGCACTGGCAATGGACCTCCGGGTACTTCAACAGCAGCGGCAGCGGCAACAAACCTTAGCGCTTTGGCATCACAACATCGACTCCTGGAACTGTCACGCTTTGGTCTACGTGGCTATGATCTGGCACAGCATATGCTGTCGCAACAGGGCGCAGTCTCCAAATTGTTGGGTAAGTTTTAACATAGAGGGTATCGATTTGGTTGGCGCCTGATAATGCCTTAAGTGATATATATGTAGCCTGACCAATGTAATCAACGACTATGCAACACATACACGTGCTCCAAAATGCCAATTGCCATGTGTCCCGCTAAATTAGGGGCTCAAGCGTCCGTAATCGATTTGCTGCGACTCCGTGGCCAGGGTCACGTATACACGACAAATTGATTGCACCTTACATACAATGTGCCCCAGGTGTCACCTGGGCAATAGCTAAACAATTCAAGCATGTTCAATTGAGGCAGCTGCCGTCGCACACCTGTTGCGTACCGAGACAACTCTTTTCGCTCCAAATTGCAATTCTTCTCGCTTTAACTCAGTCAAATCACAGTAGCGAATTCCAACATGGGGGAGTAAGGGTGTAAATCTAAATCTAAACGTCTTATCGTCTTATCGTCTCTTCGCCTTTACGTTTAACCCCCCCTTAGACTGCGATTATATGTTAGTTTTAGTTATGGATTTAACAAACAGTTTTTCTTATTTTTATTAGCTTGCTATAATCAGGGCTATAAACCGGATCAAAAAACATGAACCTATAAAATTGGAAACGCCTAATGCTATAATCATAATCATATAAGCGTAAAATCCAATTGATCTTCATACTTCCTTGTTTCTTGGATAGCTTTATAATTGAGATTTATGAGATTTATATTTTCGAATATTTATGATAAATGGAATTATTAAAATGAAATTTAAAAAAAAAAAAAACAATCTACACTAGATTTTACTGCAATTTATTGTTTCCCTAAAGAAAATTCTTTTGATTATCCTACAAATGCTATTCAGGATACGAATTTTAGGTTAGCATAAAAGAATGTTCCTAGAATGTTATTTTTTATCCTAAAGTTCAACCAATTTCAATATTTGCTTGTATTTTTTATATTGGCAAATTTAGGATACGCAGGATGCGCTCAGAATGCTCTTAGAAGGTTAGAATAAAACTTATTTTGAATAAGCTAACAATTTATAGGTCATTCTACTACCTTGATACACACTCAACGCTAGTGAATAATTTTAATTCATTGTTGAATTCCGACTCAATAAGTTCAGAAAGAACAATTCATTGGGTTTATCATACAATCAAAAATTCTCAAATTATCTGATTTGTGTGCAGCGAATACGACGACAAAATTCATTCATATAAAAACAGATAAAGAGAGAGAGAGAGAGGGAACTGAAAGTGTTTCCTCGCTAGTTAATTTAAACTGTGTAAATTGTATAAATAATTTCCGTTTTTTTTTTCGCAAATTCGAAAATTTACATAGATAAAAAAAATACATAGCACACATACGCAGGTATAAGCCGAAGCAAACAGACATATGTGACTTATGTATATAAATATTGCAATTGTATTGCTAACTAAAGCTATAAATTTAGATGCTTACTACAGTTGTTACACTGAAAGAAATTAAGCTATGCTTAAAGAAAGAATTATTTATAGAAGAAATGGAAAAGAATTTCAATAAGAAATTGCTAAGAAAAAAATGTAGAAATTTACAGGATACAGTGAGAGAGTGAGACTACACTGAGAGAAATTTATCTATAAATTTAATACAAAAATTATTAAAAGAAATTGTAATAATTGTTGTAAAATTGTTAAAATTAAAATATTAATTAAATATTTAAAATTTTATTGATGCTCTACAGATATTTCGCTCAGTGCACGACTAATTCACAAGATAAACAGCGCGCGCCTGTCAGTTGCTTCCGACAAATTATCAAGCGAAGCTGGCATTGTTATTGTTGTTGTTGCTTTAGTATAGATTGTCGTTGTACAATTGTGTCGTTGTTGCCAAATATTCAAATTAGCGCGCCATTCATTCAACATGTTTGAGCGCAACTTTAATTGTTTAGTTAGTCGTTGAGTTGGTAGCCAAGTTTCGACTAGCAAACAAAAAAAAAAAAAAACTTAACAAAATGAATGACAATGCGAAGCGTCGGTAGTCGTCAGTCGTCAGTAGTCAGTAGTCAGCCGTTGGGCATTTTGACCTGTTCCGACGCCCACACGACCAAAACTGTTTGGCAATTGATAATGTGAAAATTATACAACATGCCTGAGGCCTAAGGTTAAACATATGCAGCTGCTGTTATTGGCAGCCAAAGCCAAAGAGTTCAACGGGTGAAGAGAAATTAGTAGTAGAAATTTGTATTTATTTTATTTACATAAATCAATTTCAAAGTTTTGTATTTTTTTATCAACTATTTTTTTTTTCAGGCACCCTACGGCCACCAGGTCTGATTGGTGGTTCAAAACCGAAGGTAGCCACGCCAACAGTTGTCTCCAAGATCGAGCAGTATAAACGTGAAAATCCAACGATATTTGCATGGGAAATACGTGAGAGACTGATTACCGAAGGTGAGTTCTACCTGGGGAGGGGGGAACAAATTCAACAAATGCAGAAAACATAAAACAGAAAACAGATTGAATGCAGACTAAAAGACAAGTTTAGCTGCCAACAAGTTGAGTTGGTGACAGTTGAGCTAATTAAAATGAAACTGATGGGAACTCCCAAAAGTTAAATTGTAGCAGCAAATCAGCTATCAGCTGCAATGTTGTGCGTTGTGCGTCTGGGCGGGCATAGGGCTAAACGCGCGCCTTCAGTTTCTTTTACTTTGACAGTTTGCAGAGTCGATTAGCAAAAAAAAAAAAAAAAGCATCTGCAGCAGCAGCATTGATGTGTTTATGGTGCGGTTGTCTCAGTACTTGAATTCACTGTAGACATAATACGAATTAGCTCAGACTCGGACTCGGACTCAGATACAGATACAGATTCAAATCATGATGCCAGGCTTAAAGAGTTGCGTTGCTGCTGCTGCTGCTGCCTCATTTAATGTTGTAAGAAGACAAAAAGTCGTACACAGAAGTTTTTGTTATTGTTTCGCTGTACAAGATTTATCGATTGGCTAATTTATGAACATCCGCTGCGCTCAGCTACGCTTAGCTTCAAGCGCCTCTCTCTCTCTCTCTCTCTCTTCTGTTTGGCTTGAAGCTAAGCTAGTCCAGTAGTCGATTGATATGTAAATGTGCTCACATTTGTGTCACTCACTGTGGGATCCACATGATGCCACAAGATTCCTTTTGGTTTGCTCCTTTGCTTGACGCTGTGCAATGATTCGCTGACTTGTCCGATTGCCATCGCGCTGGGAACACACACAACGACAACAGCAACAACAACAGTAGCAAAAAAGCGACACAAAAAGTAAAATAAGACGAAGACGAAGCAGCAGAAGTTGCTGATCTCGTCGAGATATCAATCGAGCAACTGCTCGTTGCTCATTACAGTCAATCTAATTTGTGTCAGTTTTACCCCAAACTTGTGTACATGATCGGCTCACGACGCATTGCATCCGGTCTACTTATTAACTCTATCTCTCTCTCTCTCTCTCTCTCTCTTAGGTGTTTGTACAAATGCTACAGCTCCATCTGTGAGTAGCATAAATCGCATATTGAGAAATCGAGCTGCTGAACGTGCTGCTGCTGAATTTGCTCGTGCTGCTACCTATGGCTATGCCTTGCATCCAACGCATCCGCATCCACATCCTTATACAAGTTTTCCCACATGGCCAACGAGCTTGCCGGGTCATCATACGCTTTGGAGTGCAGTACCGATGCCTGGCAGTGGCGCTTTACCAGGCAGCAGCTACAATAGCAGCGACAGCACCTCAAATGTTAACAACAACAGCAGCGGTAACAATAACAACAACAACAACAACAATAGCAACAGCATTTGCGGCGGCAGCAGCGCAGGTAGCGGTCGTTTATCTTTACCGGCCCTATCACCGGATTCAGCCAGCAGAGATAGTCATTCGCCGGATGTGGATGCTAATCGCATGATTGGTAAGTTGCCATTGCTGAAGAAGATTTGCTTGTCTTTCTGCTAAGCAGCAACTTTTTACAGATATTGAGGGTGAAGATAGCGACTCGGAGGACAGTGATCAGCCAAAGTTTCGTCGTAATCGCACAACGTTCAGTCCGGAACAGTTGGATGAGCTGGAGAAAGAGTTTGAGAAATCGCATTATCCGTGCGTTAGCACACGTGAAAAGTTAGCAGCACGCACAGCACTAAGCGAAGCACGAGTTCAGGTGAGTTTCCTTCTTTTTTTTCGGACTTTTTTTTTGGACAGTGCTTTCCGTTTATACACCCCCATTCCCCCTATTTCCCCGCTTCATTTTGCCTACTAACCAATCCGACGATCAGACAATCGAATCGGACGTATAGAAACAGAGAGACGTTCGCTCTTCTTTTTATCAACTAACAAAATATCTCTCCGTCGATTGATCAATTAGGTTTGGTTTTCCAACAGACGAGCGAAATGGCGACGTCATCAACGGGTCAATTTATTGAAACAGCGAGATACGGCATCGGTATCGGCATCGACATCCCCTACGCCAGCAGCCCAATCTCAGGCATACCAGCAACAGCAGCAGCAGCAGCAACAGCAACAGGATCAGAGTACAGCGGCAGCTGCGACGGCGGCGGCGGCAGCAGCAGCAGCTGCAGCGGCAGCGGTTGCCAATCTACAATTTGCTACCCATTCCATGGGTTATCACGAGGCCAATACAGCACGGAACAGCAACAACATCAACATCAGCAGCAGCATCAGCAACATCAACAGCAGCAACAACAACAACATCTGCAGCATCAGCAGCAACATCAACACCAACATAAGCCCTACGGTCCAAGGCCAAGATCCAGCGACAGAAGCGGCACCGCCTGCCTCACACACAGCATCAGTTCCATTATTAATGGGCGGTGAGCATAGCGCTTTTCGTGCTGCCATGCCCTCCGCCTCCGTCTCGGCAGCCTTTGCGCTCAATTTTGCCCGGCAATATATCTGGCGACATATGGCAACGCCGCAAAAGCAATTGTTAATGTCAGATGAGTCCCGTACCGAGCCGGAGGAAGAGATAAATGTGGATGCTGAGACGGAAACGGAAACAGAGTCGGAGGCTAACTAAACTAAACAGTGCAATTTTTGGAGTTAGACATAATACATATAATAAATTCTAAAATCTATTTAAATGTATATCGATATACGATTTTTCGATATACGATATTCGATATCTGATAATCGATATATATATATATGCATGTATATCTAGAGAAATATCTAACGGATTTTCTGTCTATTTCCTATCGCTTTACACCAAGAATTTAGTGCAATTTTTACTTAATTTATTCAGTTTCTATTTCTATCTAAAAAAAAAAATAAAAATAAAATAAAATCAAGGCAAGTGTTAAGTACAAAAAATAATGACGGAATCGATATGTACATATGAAAATATATAAATATATATTCAATATATCCAATATCTATATCTATATCTATATAAATGTAAGACAATACAAGCTATAAGACGATCGACAAAATTCTCACGGGGTTTTTTTTTTGTTGTTGTTTTTATTTTACTCTTTGTATAATTGGTTGGGAATCTGTCAGAGAGAGAGAGAGAGAGATGCGAGAGTTTTGGCAGATTTCAGGAGTGGGAAGCTTGACGCGCATTCGAAAATAACTCAAGTGGACAAATCTGACAATTTTGTGGCTACCAAGACACACACACACATACTCACACATATACAGACTTGACAATGCTCAGGCTCAAGTGGCAGCAACTTGAATTGAATTGAGGACTGAGGCAGCAAAAAGAAACTGAGCTCAGATCTTGTTCGTGCTCTGTGTCTGTAGACTGAGCCTGGGCATGGGCCTGGGCCTGAGCTTGTAGCTTGTTGCTTGTAGCTTGTTGCTGGATGGTCTGGATGATTAATGTGGCTTTAATTACATGCGCTGAGAAGTCGTCGAAGCGTCGACGTCGACATCGACGTCAGCGTACTCTCGTTGTCGTCGTCGTCGTCAATGTGTATGCTCGGATGGATCACTATAATTATATAGATGGCCGAATTAAATTTTAATTTAACGCCTGTCAAATCAGAAAATCACTTGTATAATCGTTCGCTTAAGCGAGCTTGCCTGCCTTCGCTCTCTCTCTCTCTCTCTCCCTCTACCTATCTCTCAGTCTCTGTCTCTGTTTCTTGTAACACCCGAAAATTGTTATTCATTTTCAATTTCACTTGATATTCATTTACTGTCCGACTGAGTCGAAAATTAAAAGAATCAATCGAAACGTAACGAAATGTGAAACACTGCGCCAGTTGCTTTTTTTTTATTATTATTTTGTGTTTTTGTTATTGTTGTATTTATTATTGATTGTAATGAGCCACCGAAGGCGTCAACTTCAACATCAACGCGAATCATAAAGTTCCAATTTCCAATAGACGCAAGTCGAATCACGTTGAATCGTGTCGAGTCGTGTCGAGTGCTTGGAAGCTATGTATGTATGTTAAAAGAAAAAAAGAAAAGAAAAGAAAAGAAAAGATTCCTCCCTACAAAATTTCAGACAAAACAGATAGAGAGAGAGAGAGAGAATGAAAACAATTAATGCCATGAAATTTACATACCTGCGGCTTTTGATGAGTCGCTGAAAAACTCATTGTATCTACGGATCATATTCAATTATTATTATTATTATTATTATTATTATGCATTTACATTGGGGTTACAACAAAAGTGTGCGATGCTATACACTGTACAGTAAACACTAGCTGACATGGCTAAAATTTTATATATACATTGTATTGAGATTTTTGGCTTGTGGCGCTCCGTAGATTTCGTTGTTTTCTCCATTGGCATTTGTCAACAATAACAACAAGAAATATTTGTCGTTCATCATTATATTTTCCGGTTTTGTTCGGTTTTTTTTTCATTTATATAGGAAAACATAAAAGAAAAACTAATTGAATAAAGTTTAAGATTTTATATTTCTGAAAAATCTGCAATTTTGACAAATTTTGTAAATATCGGATCATCATATTAAATGGCTATTTGCTGGTCCGATATTTTCCAAATTTAGTTGTAATATTTACCATATTGTCATTGTGCATTGTAAACCAAAATATTTTTCATATAAAGTTGCAAATTTAAATCGATCGTTCCTATAGCTGCTATATAAATTTGTTATACGACTTATATCAAATTTTGGTTATAGTATTGCAGTCAGTAAATCCAGGCTTAAATCTTGTAAATTTTCAGCTAAATAGTTGAAGAAACTGTTGAGTTGCTCATGTCAAAACAAAATTTCAGATCAAATTTTTTTGTTTTGCTGCTCTTGAATGAGCAAAATTTCAGATCAGCAAAGTATCAATTTCATTTCAGTTCCCCAAAGTATTTCTTAGTCGAAAAGTTGATTAAGAAACTACAATTAAAGTTAAGTAGTGTAACATACAAAGCACATTTAAAGAATTTTATATAGTTTATCAATATACAAATGTATGTGTGGAGCTTGGAAAGTGGATGGCAACCTGTGACTATGGGATTGTGGACTGTTAACTGTTGACTGTGCAAATGATCAGTGTTCGCTTGCATCCTTGCATCCTATAGCTGTGGCTCTTAATTGCCAAAGGCGTTAGTATTAAGTGGTTTTCGTGCTTATTATAAATATCTCTTAATTTTTTCCGATCCTCACAGTTTGTTTCACTCACTGTCTGTGTGTATGTGTGCGTGTTACTGATATTGGAATGCCTCTCTCTCTGTGTATGTGTGTGTGTGTTTGTATGTTTGTATGTGTATAAGTATAAGTGGCAAAATCTTGAAATGGCAATCACCGACCGACCAACCGATCGACCAAGCAAGCAAGCAAGCGAGCGACTGCAGAGAGCAACGTTTGATGGTTGACGGTTGGCGGCAGGAGAGGATGTTGTTGTTGCTCCTGTCGTCGGCTTTGTTGTCATTATGTTGTGTTATTTGGCACGATTTGTTGAACCAAGGCGCAAAAGTTGTCCAACGAACACTGTAACAGAGACAGAAAGAGAGAGAGCGAAAGAGAGATAGAGAGAGAGAGATGGGGCAGCGAGTCTAAGGCTGTGCGCGGTTGCATGATGCTGGCGATCGATTGAAAATCGATCAGCCAAAGATCGGCAAAAGGCAAAAGGCGGCAATGGAAATGAAAATGGCAACAACAGCAGCAGTAGCAGCAGCAGCAGCAGCAGTAGCAGCAGTAGCTAAAGCAAAGTCCAAGCTTGAAACTGTGCAAGTGTAAAATAGCAATCCTTGTTGTGTCTGCGGCAGCATCAAATGTGTCCATGTCCGTGTACATCTACTGCGATTTAGTCATGGGAGCGGGAGCCAAACTGGCGTCGCTCAGCGCATATAATTGTCGCATGCAACATCGCGGCTATCGCACACAAACTGCAACACAGAAAACAAAAAAAAAAACAGAATTGCCATGGACAGGTAGACATGAAAGGTAACGCATTGCCTTACCAGTAAGTGTGTGTGAGAGAGAGAGAGAGAAAGCGAGATATATAGAGAGAAAGAGAGAGACGAGCAGAGAATAAGTAATTCACTTAACGCTTTAATATCGCTGATAAATGCAGCGATTCTCGGCAAACGGAATACATTGCCACTTAATTGGTGCAATTTTCAACGATTTTGTTTTATTTGTATTTTCGGACTGATCTACAGGGCAAATACTCCGCCACCCTTGCCTCCCCTCTCTCACTCTCACTCAATATCTGTTGCTATATCTGTCGCTGTGCTTGCGCAGACTTTGTGGCAGCGGCGTGCGAACTTAACGTGCCTCATTTGCATACTTTCGTGTGCCACTGTACATTGTATGCATGCATGTGTGTGTGTATGTGTGTGTGTTGTATGCGTGCAGGCATGTACCATGGAGACAGGGACAGCTGTTGATTAGCTCAGCTTTAGCATGAAGTATGATTTTTAGCTGGATTTGGACCGGATGCCCAAAGAACTTGAACTTGTTCTTCTTTAGACTTCAAGACGCACATGCTCACAGCCGTAAGCAGTTAACGTCAGCCACATCCTCTCTCTCCTGGTCTCTCTCACTGTATGCAATATGCGCGACTTCTATGCGAATTTAATGCAAAAGCCTAAGCCTATAATTTGATCATATCCACACTATAACTCAAGCACTGAGACGACCTGCAGTTCAAAATGCCCAATGGCGCTGATCGCCAAGGCGTGTTGAAGACTCCCAAGTCCAAGTCCAAGTTCGTAGCAGTGACAGTACATTGCATATAATGAATGCTCAGCAATGCCATTTTTGGCAGTTTGGGCAGTGCACAAACGGCTTCTGATAAGACCACCAAGACAACAGTCGCAATCCAAATCCCATTCCCATTCCCATTTACCATTTGCCATTCCCATTTTGCCATTTGCCATTGGACATTGGACATTGTGCATCTGCAGTAGTTGTTGAAAGCGTCGAGTGCCCAACGAGAGGGCAGCCCCACCAATACACAAGGAGAGCTCACTTAGCAGCGCATGCGTCATAACTCAACGACTGGGGCTGTGCTCGATCGGATTACCCGCCAGGCATTTCAATTCAACACATCCTTTCGCTCGCCGCCAACCGACAACCGTCGCCTGCTCAATTATTGCCCTTATATTTGTTGCTATGCTATGTGCATGTGCTTCCTTGCACTGCCACGCCCAGTTGAGTCGTTTGCGCATGGGCGTGTGACAAGTTGGACGCAAATTATAGCAATGCCTTTGACTTAAATAAATGCGCAAGTTTTTACAAAAATTGAAAAGAAATTGAAAATTAACGTTGCGCACAGATCGCAGATCTCGGGTGCGGCTACAATTGCCCAAGAGAGAGAGAGAGAGAGAGGCAGAGAGAGAGAGAGATTCTCATCTCTCATCTGTTGAATTGCTAAAATATTATGCATAATTATATGCTAAATGCTACAGATTGAATTCTATATTTATTGCTGTTCGCACACGCAATTTTTTTGTTCCAACATTTGAGCTGATCATAATGTACAGTGTCTGTCGGAAGCTATCGATATGCAGGTAATAATTTTTTTAAGTTTTAGAATTTTAATTTTAAAATTGTACATAAATTAAATGTATTAAATTTAAATTATATTACAATTTTATTAACATTAATTTACCAAAATTTGTTTCGCATGTTAAAGTTTTATCAATTGAAAACTAACTGTGCCTATTGTATTGGACGCCACTGTAGATAAACTCATACACTGCACATAGCACACACATATATATTTTCTTGTATGTGTGTAGCTCTCTGTGCGCCGTCTAATGTCGGATGAAGGAAATTGATGCTCCCGGCGCCAGGCACCCCGCTCTCACACTCTCTTTAGCTTTGCTGCTGCCGCTGTCGCTGTCGCTGACGTTGCCATTGCTGCCGTTACTGCTGCGCTGCTGCTCCTGCTGCTACTCTCACACTGGGGCCACACGCATAGTGTTGTTGGTATTGGAATCGCTCATGTAATTTTACTGTCTGATATCCACCGACAGTTGGATTGATTACTGTAAAAGAGTGTGATAAATCTCTGTTTTTATAACTTTCGGCATGACGCTGCAAAAATAAGTAGTGCGTGCATGTATCTGCGTGTGTGTGTGTGTGTGTGCGAGACGCCGTCGGAAGAACATGAATGAAAATCAGATCAGCATGATTAGTTATAATTTGTAAGACTCGTCATCGATAATACAACCATTTCATATCCATGTTCATATTCATATATGTACATACGTACGAGAAATCAAAAAATTAATTAATTAAATTTGTTCGGCATCTGCAAAAGTTCATCGGTTTGAAAATTGCTTTTATTCAAGTATTTGGAAAGTAATTTTTAATTGTTTAGTCAAACCTGAATACATACTTATATATATCTAAGAATAAATATATATAATAATAAAATAAGAAAAATTATGTATACGTACTTTATTAAATATTTCACTTCTTTAAATGTATTATTCATTTGAAATAAATATAAGTCAAAATATCTCAATGACATTGCATTCACATATCAAACGATTAAATTTTATTATCAGTTAAATAATCGTAGATCAACGAATTCAAATCAAGCGCTTAACTATTCTGATAATGATTTATCGACATGCCTCCACATTGCATGGAACGCAACAGTTAGAGCAGTGTGACCAGAAATTTTTTTGCTCTTATGCAATCTGGAATTTTATTTAGCTTGTTTTGCAATTATTAGGTTTTTTTCTTCACCCTTCGCATGGTATTCTTAATTTTATACGGCTCAGTCACACTAATTATGAGCATTCCAAGTTGAATTCGGTATTAACATATTTTTTTTTCTGCAATTAATCATTAAGTTTCGCAGTTAGAGTTGTGGTAACAAATGCACAAAAAAAGTTTAAATGTATAAAGCTAGCTGCAATTAGTCTGCAATAGCTAACGTAAAAGTAATTCGTATAGATGTCGTCTTGCTCTACCCCCCACGAAAGTAAGCAACGCCAACGTCAGCAAAAAAAAAATCGCATACCAACAATAAAGAAAATTCCAATCAGTGTGCAAATCGGTTAAAATCGGTAAAAAGAAGAGAGAAAAAAAAACTTAACTTGTTGCCATGGCAAGTCCAAGAACGCGACGCGTACTGCAGGAACTGAAACCGCAGGATGAAAATTCGGTAAACTTAAATAGAAATTTGTGTTGTGTACACATAAATATATAATATATTTCATAAATAAATAAATTAAATATTTATATAAATTTTTATTAATACATAGAAATGCTTCGAGTGCGGCACTCACAATCCCCAATGGGTTTCCGTTACCTATGGCATTTGGATATGTTTGGAGTGTTCGGGAAAACATCGCAGTTTGGGCGTTCACCTATCATTCGTACGCTCAGTAACAATGGACAAATGGAAAGATATTGAACTGGAGAAGATGAAGGCAGGTGGTAATCGCAATGCGCGTGAATTTCTAGAAGATCAGGCCGATTGGAATGATCGTGCACCGATTACGCAACGTTATAATTCAAAAGCAGCAGCATTATATCGTGACAAAATTTCAACCTTGGCTCAAGGCAAAAACTGGAATCAAAAGGATGCCGAAGTGCGTCTTAATAGCAACAACAGCAACTCATACAGCAGCAGCAGCAATTATGGTGGCAGCAACAGTGCACTAAGTGGCAACAATAACAGTTCGTCGCATGGTGGAAATGCCAGCGGAGGAGGCTATCAAAATGGAGGCGGTGCCTATGGTGATAACACAGGCTATCAGCAATTTCAAACACAAGAGTTCAAAGATCAGAAGGAAGAGTTCTTTAATCGTCGTCAAATGGAAAATGCTTCGCGTCCCGAGTATGTCAATTAATTTTATATAATTTAATTATTTTTGACTGATAAGAAAATTGATTTCATTTACTTATAGAAACTTGCCACCGAATCAGGGCGGTAAATATGCTGGATTCGGATTTACACGTGATCCACCACCGAAAACACAATCTCAGGAGTTAATCGACTCAACATTGACAACTTTAGCTTCAGGCTGGAGTCTTTTCTCTTCGAATGCCTCAAAGTTAGCTAGCACAGCAAAGGAAAAGGCTGTAACAACAGTTAATTTGGCATCAACCAAGGTATGCGCATAATTTCATATCAAAAAAAAAATATTATTTTTCCATTATTTTGATTTCCCTATAATTTTGTATGAGTTTTCCTTTTTTCCATTCCACTTTTTATTTGATTTTCGTAGATTAAAGAAGGAACTTTGCTAGAAACTGTTCAAAGCGGAGTTACAGATGTGGCCTATAAGGTCTGTAGAGTCGTAACCCTAACTTATCTTTTTATTTTCCACTCACATAACATTCTTGAACGCAATTAAAACAATTTTTTATTTCACAGGTTTCAGATATTGGCAAAAGAGGCTGGAACAATTTAGCTGGCAGCAACAATATGTCGTCACAGAGCGGCTATAATGATCCCAGTACCGAGGACAATGCCTATCAGCGTTCCCATTCCGTAGGCGGCAACTTGGCCAGCGGTCTTGGCCAACAAAGTGGCGTTAGTGACAGTGACTGGGGCGGCTGGCAAGAGAATGCCAACAATAAGACACATCTCACCAGCTCCAGTTCATATCATAATCAACTTGGTGGCAATAGCCATGCAGTATCAGCTAACAGTGGCAGCGGTTTAACCCATGACGATGATTGGTCTGGTTTTAATACATCGAACTATCAAAATGCTGAGACATCGTATCAAAATACACCATCGGGTGGTGAGAATGTTCGACGTAGTATGAAAATACAAGAGACATCGCAAAGATTAAGTGAAGGCTTCAATAATTTGGATGTGAAAAATACAAAGCCGAAAAATACAACATCATCAGCGACGGGTGGCAAAGTAAACGCCGAAGATGATGCATGGAATTTGTTAATGAATTAGCAGAACAGAATCAATAGAAATCGCTAAGCAAAATGTATTCCCATGTTAATTTGATTTGTTTTGTATTATTATTATTATTATTATTATAATTATTATAATTTTTTTTTGTTGATGTCCCAATGTTAAAGCAGAAGAAGTAGCAGCAGCATAATCATTCATTTAAATTGTGTAATTGTGCATTTAATGTAATGTAACAAAAGAACTTTTTATGTATTTGTAAAATTTCCATGATTCTACTTAATATTCAATATAATTACAGGTTAGACCAATTTTAAATGAAAAATATTACAATGCAAATTAATTAGCCAAAATATATATAAATGGATGCATAAATTATAAAGTGTATTTTAAATGTATTTTTTTTTATTGATTTTCATTTCTTTATTCACTGGGAAGGGAGGAGGTAGAGTAATATGAAATTGAAAAAAAAGTATAATAATAATATAGTAGGGATTATGACTTCATGTACTTTTATTTCAATTATAATTTTTATTTATTATTTATCAAATTTATAGTTTCTTTTTTTTTTTTGTTTGTTTTCAAATTTCAATTAAGGTTCGCAACATTGTATCGCAACAATTATCGGCTATCGGAACATAACTGTTCAAATTGAAAAGTTACTTATGCTGTTGGCAAGTATCGATATATCGATAAGATATAAGCATTTCTGTAATGTTTTCTCCTTTTCTCTTTTTTCTTTCATTCTTTTTCGTTTGAACCAACTGTGCGGACGCGTTTATATCGTTTTATCGTTTCAATAACATACAAGTTGGCAGTGCGCACAGTTTAATCGTTAATTAAGCATAAAGTAAATCCCTAAGCACTATTGAATCCTGTATTAAAATTATCAATTAAATTAGTTGATCGTCTTCAAGGACAAGAAACAAAACGTGTACGTTAAAAGACAAGCGACACGCGACCCACAAGATATCGCGAATTTTTGCCTCATTCTCATATCTCTCTTTTGAGTATCCATTTGTATTTGTTTCAGCGTTGTGTCCATGTGCGTGCGTGTATGTCGCTGTGACTATGCATATGTATGTGTGTGTGTGTGTAGTGTGTGGAAAAAGCGTTCGCAGAAATTTAATTTTGCCAATTTGGCAAAAAGAAGAAAGAAAAGACAGATACTCAAAACTAATTATCGTGAAATTTGAGTCATTGCACATATTCGTAATCGTTGAAACAATGAACCATTATGAGAAAGAGAGAAAAAAAAAAGTCAACGAGGCGAGAAACTTACGCATAATAAATGAAAGAAAGTTCCAGCATCGTCCTGCTGCCTTCGCCCACACCCTTCACTCAATAGGTTTCGCTGCATGCGTTTGTATTTGTGTGTGTGTCTCTGTGTCTGTGTTGCGTACGCATGTGTTTGTGTGTGTGTGTGTACAGGGAGTTGTCAATTTTCAAGGCTTCTGTGTTTCTTCCGGCCATACTCACAGACAGCATAAAAATCAATGATATGAGAAAAGCATTCACACGATTTTTCTGCCCAGCTGGCAGAGAAGTGAATAGAAATTTGATTAAAATAAAATAGAGAAAGTGCATTCTTCTGTTTGCGATTACCGCAAATGACTTCATTTTCATCGCAACGAACCGGTTCAGAGAGTGCGAAAGCGTTGAGAGAGTGAGATAGAGAATGAATGTAAGAGAGGCGGCAGCTCCATCACACAGCTGATTTTTGAAGACAGAGGGAGAAATTAATTTCAATCTAAAATGAATTTTACTGCTTCGCATCGTTTTGGATTAACATACACTACTCTCACACACACACACACTACAAATATAAACAAATTGTTTAGGCACCTGGCAAATAAATTGAGAAATTTAGAAAACAATAGAATTTTCAATATAATATATAAATATAAAGATACATACATGAACACGAATGTATATTTGTGTGTATATAATATATTTATAATAAACAAGAAATTTTTCAAATCTCTTTATTTTTAGACCTTGCCACGTTCAGTTCAGACAGTTCGGTTGTGTCAAGATGAGCAGACCATAAGAAGTGTACCTACTCTTCAATCAAGTGTAACGATCCTATAACGAAACTGAGACGTTGTTGTCTTTGTTGTTTATCTAATTTCGAGATCCTTTCGAAAAAAGGCAACAAAAAGCACGGAGATACACACACACACATGCGAACACTAACATAGAGAAGGGAAAAAGAAACATTTGAAAATATAAAAAAAAAAAAAAAATCGAAAATTGAAAAGCAGCATTAGCGACAGTTAACGCAAGTAATACTTGATAAAAAGTTAAGACGATTTTGGAGAATGGTTAAAAGGAAAGTCGGTTTAGAAAACAACGCGTCCTTAGTAGTAAGTCAGCAGCCTGAATCTGAGCAGAAGCCAGAGCAGAAGCAAAATCATCAACAGCAGCCGCAACAGCCGCAGTTGAATAATCATCATCTTCATCATCATCATCATCATCATCACCATCACCATCAAGATCAACATCAAAATCATTATAATCAACATCATCATCAAGATTTGCATCAACATAATCATCATCATCATCATCCCGTGGAAGAAGCTCAACGTATTGACATTGATTTGACACCAAATATACAAAACGGTTACAATTTCGCCCAACAAGCAAATGCTTTATATGCATCATTGAATAACTCTAACGGTATACCAAGCATACCCAACTATGAGCAAGTCCTGCCGCATAAGTTGCATCCGCAACATGCATTGCTTACAGCAAGGCCATATAATCTCAACACGGTACCGTTGCCAGACAGCAGCGAAACAGTTGGCGTTACCGCAGTGTCAAGTGTGCCAATATCCATTTCGCCGGCCGAAATACCAGCGGAGGATGAGGAACGACTCGAACGCATATTCAATCAATTGGACCGAGACGGTGATGGAAAAATTGACATACATGATTTGTCGGCGGCATTACATGAATTTGGACTTTCCAGTGTCTATGCGGAGGTAAGTTTTCATTTTATTAATTTTACAACTTTAGACTTTAGTAAATGTATTTAAAAGTTATTTGAGGATTACGTCGGTCGAAAATATATAAAAGATTTATTGGAAATATAAATATAAATATAATGTTAATTATAATAATTAGTCAATATATTATATATTCATATGATGATGTCACTGTATATGGCAAATGAGGTAACTGATTAGCATAAAATTAACTATTGTTAAGCAGACATTGTAACTGTACAATGGTCAAAATTTTGTAAATGTTTTGTTGTTTACAGCTAACATGAAAAATTATTTCAGACAAAATTTATTGTCTGTTTTTCGTTTTGTTTCGTTTTGTTTTGTGTAAAATAGAAAGATTTCGGTTCAAAGATATGTGCATCTGCATAATTGTATATTTATTTCGTGCTACGGAAATGCAATGAAACGAAACGTTTGAAAAAAATTTGCTATCGCAATACGTAAAATCATATAGAATTTTATTGATTTTGGCACAATGTTACATTGTGTGTTATTCAAAAAATTTCGGGGCCAAGGTCAGAAAAAAAAAGTTGTCGCCAAAAAGTCGACAGACGGAGTCAGGCATTTTATTGCAGCTGTTTTGTCAGCTTAATTTACATATCTTATGATTTATAATTATAATTATTTTTAATTTTCTCTTTTTGTTTTGTTTTTGTAGAAATTTCTGCAGCAATCGGACAAGGATCAAAGCGGCAACGTTGGATTTGCCGAATTTCTTACCTATGTGCGTGAACATGAAAAGAATTTGTGCTTACAATTCTCGCATTTGGACAAAAATCGAGATGGTAAATTAACATTAAAATTATATAGAATATTATATATTTATATGCATATATTTATTGCAGGCAAAGTGGATTTGGAAGAGCTAATATCGGCATTTAAGGACCTTGGCCTGGAAGTGGACATTGACGAAGCTAAAAAACTACTCGGCAGGTGGTTTTACATATTATTCCATAGCTCAATAGATTTTAACTGAAATTCTTTCTTTCTCTTTCATGCTCTCTCTCTCTCTCTCATAGAATGGACAAGGATGGCAGCCTTAACATAAGCTTTAATGAATGGCGTGATTTTATGCTATTGGCACCATCGACTGACATTCATGATCTGATTAAATTTTGGCGGCACTCTACTGTAAGTCAAATCGCAGATGGCTTCCATTTTTTTTTTTTTTTTTAGTATTTGTTTCTTATTCTATATGTAGATTAGTGTATTTAGTTTTTGCTGCAAGAGTAATTCAATAGTATTTCTTTCGCTTTCTATTAATGGAATTGGTCTTGAAATGTGAGCATAGAGAATGAGTTTACGTTTATATACAAGTTGACAGCTGCCATTGTTATTACTATTATTATTGTTGTTATCAATGTAAGCTGAGCCTTGTGTAAACTAAAGTCATCTTGTTACATTTCGAGGTATTTCCAATTCCAAGTTGTGCTCTATTTCTTCTGTCTAGACAATTTTTATTTTTTTTTTATCGTTCTTTGTTTGTTTATTTGTTTCTTTTGTTTTTATTCGTATCGCATTTAAAAACTAATTGTTCAAACCTTTTTTAACCCTCCCTACTTTCGTTTCGTTTCGTTCAAATGCGCCCATAAACCAAACAATACAAACATTTTTACCAATCTATATACAAATATATATCTATATATATACAAATACACCTGCGTACTATATTACATTCAATGTAGTACCTGTATACACACCACTCCTGACTAACTGAGGAAGATCTCAAGGTACATATATCGTCAAAGTTAATACAATTATCATTATCATCATATATCTCAATATACTTTTGTCGTCGTAGCAGTTGTTATACGTATATTAGTCATATAGTACAGGGCACATACATATGTATTTTCCCTCCTTTTCTTGTATATCTCACAGTTTGCCATTTAAATTGAAATCAATATCAAAAGTCATTATTAATATCTGCAGATGCATATCCTCAATTTTAGACATACTTCAATTCTGCTGAATCATTCACATATATTTATTTTTTTTTTACTTATCAGTCGCCATACGTGACATTCAAAATCAAGGCATGTGTGGCATAGCATATCTCCCTTCCCCTCACCCTCACAATCACCTGTAAATTTGATTTATTTTTTGGGTGCCCAATGCGCTTAAGAGAGTTAAAAGCTTTACTCAAAGCTCAATGCGCTCTTATTTTTATTAAAGTGTCATCACTCTCTCGCCCATCTCCTTTCACGCCTCTCTTTGTTCCCCCCTCAACTGGCTGACGTAAGCTAGCGAAACAATTTCATCACTCTTTTAGTTTTGAACTTTTTGCTTTGTTTGCTCGCTCGCTCAATGCCCATGATTATATCTTTTTATTTTGTTTGTACGTCTGTGTGTGTGCTAGTTCTGTCTGGCACTGAACTGATCTTTTGATCTCTATGCGCTCTTATCAGACTTTTTACACACACTCTCTCTTTCTCTTTCTGTCTCTCTAACGTAGCCGATGCGTTGGCATATTTTGGCGGGGAGCAGGCTGCTGTCATTGAGTTTACACGTACTAAATTGGGAGACTGACACTTCCAGTTTGTCGGCTTTGTTGTCTGCATAATCATTTTGTTTACACATTTTTGATTGCACTTCAGAAATTATTCAATTCAATTGTTTTGATTTCTCGCATATATAATAATAATAATAATAATAATGTTGTTGCACAGTAATATATTTATAATTCTACTAGTTGATCAACTAATTTTCTTTATAAATTAATGAATTTTGCGTATTAGGATTTTTACTTTGTTTCACTGAATTGTGTCGTCAACTGATTATTATTGTCTAAGGTCAACCGGTTGAAACAGGCTGCTTGCTGTCCGACCTGTCCGACAACCAACAAAGTTAGTACAACTTTCTGCTTATTTTTGTTGCTACGCAGGCTTTAACCATCGTCTGGCTCGGCTTCCCGCCATTAGTCTAATGAAATGTCAGACGCTCTGTTTTTTTTTTTTTTGGCATATCTTGACATTAATGAGCGAAAGTAAATATGCACTAAGAATTTTAATAAACTAAAGCATAATTAAGTTGACACATTGTAGCTAGCTTACGATGGAATGTCAATTAAGTCCGATGGTATTTATTTTGCAATTATATTGCAAATAATTGTTCACTGATAAGAGTAATTACTGTGCCTCGCACACTGTCTCTGTATGTGTGTGCAAAAAATGAAAACAAAAAATACATATAAATATTTACGTTGAAATACTTTCTGTATTTAATCGCAGGAGTGTGCTGGGTGACCGGGTTAAAGTCCGGTTCTCCTTTCCAAGATTTCATTTCATAGTAAATTGTGTCGGATGTCCATCTAGAAAAATATTAAAAACATTTCTTTGATAACCTTCCAAGTTTTTTTTTTTTTTTTTAAATCAATTTCTTACGGAGAAAACCCGCATTTGTTATTAATATTTGTGGTTCTTGGGGTTATTTCTAAACTTGTAATTCTTTAAACATTTTCAACACATTTAGGATTTAAACTGAATCCTTATCTGTAAGTATGACATGATAAGAGTTTTTCAAATTCTATTTGTATTCAAATCTAAATTGAAGCGAAAAATAAGCTTTTATTTTTTCAAATGCTTTAAAGCTAAAGATTAGATAAAAAAAATAAATAAAAAAAAAATTATAATAATAATTGTTCTATAATATAGTATGAAAATAGTATGAAATATGCGTGAAATTGTGAAATTTATATTTATTTTGAAATCACAATGATTTTGTATATTCTTGAACTTGTAAACTCTATAGTCTTCAAAGTATATTTATAATGAATTACGAATCAATTTTTTAATCCCGCTAACGATTCATTGAAATTCTTATGAATTATGCAAATAAATGTAGGTTTACCATAATTAATATATATATTTATATTAAAATATATATTATATGTTATACATATAAAAATACTTTTAGAAATAATCATTGTCTTAAATAGATCTAATTGAGAAAACTTGTAGCGATGTAACGGCAACATTAAGTTATTGCTCCAATTGAGGTTGATTGTTTTCTCTGAAATATATCTCTTTTTTCTCAACGTGTGACATGATAAACTTACCAATTTAATAGCTATTTGTAATATTTGATGACATCATAAATTAATTGAAAACTTTGCTGAAAAGTTATTGTGCATCCCGTCGCGACGTTGTTTATTCGTAAATTCCGTCAAAACAAATGGGGTGTGTCTATGTTTTTGTTTTCTTGAAACTTTCGACCTAATCACAAAATATATATTATACATTTGTTTTTTTTTATTTATTATTATTAACTGATATATGGAAAAGCTGTATTACACTATTTGCTTACTTTTTGATAATGAAAACGGCTTGTGATCTTTATACCCTACATATACACACATACTGTCTTGGTAGAAATACAATAATATTTTGATATTATTTGTTAATAAAGAAATGACAATAATATTTATTTATTATTACTGTTGTGAAACTCTTCAAATAAACACAGTTACCTCCAATAGTAACAATTCGAGTGCAGGATATCACATAGTCAAGCACACATACACACTTCAGCTGAGATTCCTTCAAGTTGTTTATTTTCCTACAAGTATCTCTCGGTAAGATCTCTGTCTTTGCTAGAAAACTTGTCGCCCAGTCACCAAGTGACGCTGAAAGTGCAATCAGTAAAATTTCCACAATGTGTCCCGTAGATAAAAATTGCAAGCGCGATGATTTTTTTTTTTTTTGCTGTAAACATTATTAGAATGGCTACAGCGTAATAGACGGGGCGCAGTAGTCAGTCATATGCCCGTCATGTGCCTATCAACACAGAGCACTTTGCTCTCACTCTCGCTCTCTCTCTCTCTCTTTCTCTCACTACTGATAGCTTGTGCCGGGCACCCAATCTTCACCCCACCAAATATAAAGTGTACGTCGGATGTGGATGGATGCCCTTGATTAAGTGCGAAATTGGTGTGAACCGGTTGATGTTGGTAGAGAGCATGCAAAAATATTCCGTTTGTGGAAAAAGGAAAGAAACCTGTACATGGCCGGGCCAGACAGTTTACTAGTTCAGTTGGACGCGTGTGTTTCACACAGTCAATGAAGATGTCATAAATTCGATTTTCTTTTTTCTCATTTACCAAACAAAAACGTCTCTTAATACACACACACTTACACACACAGCCATATATAATATAATATAATATAAGTGTGTACAGTGGCTAATTGACAATAGTAGCTGCTGTGGTTGTATTATGAAGGAGGTTGGGGTAGATTGGGTTGGGAACGAGAGGGGTGAGAGCAATATAAGATGGGCGCAATTGCCACTGAAGCTCGGAGGCCATTTGCGCTCAATCGAAAAACTAGGAGAAGAGTAAACGACGTGAGAGGGAGAGAGCCACGCGCCAGCTGTTTTGATAATAGCCGAACCGAACGACGACAACGACGAATTTGTACTTTGAATTGCTAGTAGTGCGAGAGTGGAGCGACAGCAACAACAGCTTCGTTTTGTTGGCGTCAACGTCGACGCCTGCGTCAGCGAGAGAGAGAAAAATAACAAACAGCAACAACAGCCACTGACAGTGACAGTGACAGCGACGGCGAACAACGAACAGCGTCAGCTATAGCGACGATCGTTATTGCTCTTGCTCTCAGTCTTGTGGCAGCTGGCTCACGCGTAAGTTGTGTGCGCGTTTTAAAAATATTCAATCTGCACCTTGTTGCATTATTATATAATCGCATTGAAGCGGGATCCCAAAGTCGACTTTTGCATTACTTTCGTTACAAATAGTTAAACGCGAATTTTAACTCAATCGACACGCGTTCTATCTCTGTGCGAATAAAGCAAAATAAAAGACGTTAACCGCTATATTAATAAATTAATGTGAATTACTACGCGTATTTTTATAACCGTTACGACTGAGTGTGTAACAAAATTAACTAGAAGTGAAAGTTTGCACAACTGCAAGCATATAGTGAAAGCTTTTGTTTAATAATACAGATAGATAATATTATCTGTATTTATTACAAAAATATCCAAAAGGATAATTAACTTAACTAAACAAAATAAATAAAAAATAATAATAATAACTGTGAAATAACTTAACGAAATGTTACGGAATAGCACATATCAATATAATTTGCCAGTCGATTACCATAATATACAACAAATGGCAGTCGCTGGCGATATGATGGAGGATTTCGTAGTCATATTCCGTGATATGATGGGACGGGTAGGTCTTCATATACGATATATATTTTCCCTCATTACCATCAGCCAATTAGTCAAAAAAAAAATGCAGTTCAACTCATTAATAAACTCAACGAAACTTGCGAATAAACTCAACGATAAGCAAAACATTTGTACATTATTATTTTTTTTTTTATGACTGTGTGTAATTCCCCAAACGATACTTGCTTGTATTTTCCCATTTAAAGCTTTATATTAATTCCAATTCGAACTAAACTTAACAACTTGCCTGTTTGCGGATGTTGACTCATTCCGCGTTTCAAGTTCCCAAGTGTATGTTGGCTAATTTATCTTATCAAGCCCCAGAAGAGTGCCTGAAGTTGCCTAAAGCAGTCACTCACTCGGCTAAGAATATAATACAGAAAATACTAGAGTTGCACATTCCGTTTCGTCTTGCTTCAGGTACAGACAAAACATACAGCTGCAATGTGTTGCACTGTACACTGTATCTCCTCTTTGTATATGATTGTAATGCAGCTGTTGCAATTGTCTGCTTGTCTGTTTGTACGTGTTATTGGTGGCGACTCGACGCTACGCGAAGCATACAACGTAACTTGACTTGCACATTGCTTGCTTTCAGTTATGTAGCGTTCAGCGTATCGGTCGCATGGCAACAGCAAAAATGCCTTTTGCCTACTACTGCTGCTGATATGGGGAACCGGTCGATCCCCCATGTGCCGCCGCTTCAACACTTGCGCGCTCGTCACCTCTGCCGTTTGGCCCTTGTTTTATTTATTTATTTTTTCGACTTTTTCGTCTTGCGTTTTACGTCTTCGTCTTCGTCTTTGTCGATCGTTGAATCGTGTCGACGACATACTTTAACACACATACACACAGACTTGCACACATACACATTCATAAAAAGAGACAGGGACACACGCACTCTAAATACACTGCTGCTGCTGCTGCTGCTGCTAATTTTGCTGCTTTGCTTACATTGCGCGCTTCTCTCTCTCTTCCGCTCTGTTCGTCAAGTTTGATGCCTTGCGGGGTTTCGTTTAGTTTAGTTTTTTTTTGTTTAAATCTCTGTTGCTATGCGCATAGCAAGCAACGACGTCATTATTATTATGCTATGCTCTTGGCCAACATTTAGCCATGTATGGTCGATACTCACTTCACTGACTGACTGACTGACTGAATATCTGAGGGGCTGGCAAGCTGGCTGAGTCATGTACCTTGAGGTAGGTACAAGAGCGCAGCGAAGTAGCCAAGGGGCGGACAATATTAGATAGCTGACGCCTACAGCTGATGTGCCGTGACGACAGTCAACAAATGCGTAAACAATTTGTGTGTTTGTAATAAACTTGTTGATCTTTTTGCTTACATTTTATTGGCTCATCAGATTGTTGTTTATTCATGTGAATTTTTTTTTTTTTTGCTGACGTTCATGTCTCGGATCTCAACACTGCTCGCTCTCTCTTCTCTCTCTTGCGTCTTTCATTTCAGTGCTTTGCGTCACAGTTATCGCATTCCATGCACAGCACAGCACTGTGAGTCAATAGCACAGCGACGCATTGCTATCAATCAGCAATATACGATATATGTATCGTGACTTTAACTTACACTTTTTACAAGCCGCCGCCACTATTACAGAGTAAGGTTTCAAGGTATTAGCCTAGTTTACCTTCATGGCTTAGTTAATCGATCGTTTGCTTACACGATTGTATTCAAGCCACATTTAGCCTTGGCTTTTGGGGTTTTACAAAACGTTTCTCATTACTGCCACATCGATCGAGCCCCTCTTGACGTATACTTTATGTGTGTGTGTTAACTTATTCCACTGCCATGTACACAACATTTTTTTTATAGGTATTTATTTTCATGTTTCTTTCAACAGCGATAAAAAGAAGAAATGCGACAGGCTCTAAATATAGAAAAATTTCATAGCAATATTTTCACTGTCATGTGCTATAATATATCTATCTATCTATAAAGCTAAATATATAGTATTTCCGTTAGTCAAGTGGTAAAAAAAAATAGACATAATATAAAATATAAAAGTAATTTTTTCTTGGCAAAATTTCAAGTCAAATTCCATTGCGAGTCATAGAGTGAGAGGAGAAGCGTGTATAAAGAAGTGCAATGATATATGAGTAGCACATGATTTTATTTTATTATTATTATTTTTTTTATATATAAATTGTTAATTATTAATGCAAATAATAAAATAGATCTTGACATATGCATAGGAAATTTTTTATTTTTTTAATATTTACAAATTATAAATGCAAATAAATAGAAAACATGAATAAATAAATATATGATATAATTATTGTTGTGGCTGCACATTCAACATTGTTGTTTGTCACAATCATTTGGCACATCTATTGTTATATATGAGAATAAAAAATGTATAAATAAAAGTACATACAATGAAAGATTTCTCTTATACCTGCAGAAATTACATATACATATGCAGCGCAGCGTAAATAATTCTATTAAAATTTTTGCATATTGTTAAAGACAAACAAGATCTGTTAAAAGTATCTTTAAGATCTTGTTTCCTTTATTGACCTTCATATTGTTTTGCTACATTGACTTGAAGATCAGATCACTCAAAGCTTAAGTTCAATGATATTTTTTTTTTTCGTATGAGGCAAATGAACTTCTTAAACAATTAAAAAAAAAATAAAAATAAAATAAACGTATTATTTTATTTTGTTATTTCTCACCTTGAAATAGCATTTACACTTGCTGCTTGAAATGCGATTAAAGATCGCGTTGCCATTGAAATACTAGGCTTGGCAACCAAAACAAAACTGCAGGTTCAGGCGGGGCTAATGCCTGCTGCAAGTGGTAATTCTAAAAGTAGCTCTAACGGAAATCACAAGACGTTGTATATTTGTTTTTTTTTTATTTTTTTTTGCAGTCCCTTATCACCTTCAGACAGCTTTTTGCTGACATTTCACTTAAGCTTATCAGCAACAATTGTTGCTGCTGCTGCTCATGTTCAGCTTATCAGCGTATCAGCGACAACAAGTAGACGAAATAGCTTGGAAATCTTTATAAAATAAAATTTGTAAAATCATGCTAAAAAATATTTGAAAATTTCTACGTTTTAGTGTGTGTAAAAAAACAAATAAATGAAATTGCTAAGTTACGCAATAGATGTGTGCAACGCAAGGAGGCACGTCTATGCGAGAGCGAGAGAGAGAGAGAGTGCGCGTAAAATAGAAATCACGCAAATTAATGTCATTACATTACACAGACACACACACACACACACACAGACAGACACAAACACTAGCAATTGCTAATGATATAAGCTGCTGCTTGCAAATAGTTGTTGTGGGGAGGGAGGTGAATGTAGGGGGCAAAAGTGTTGTATTGCTGCGCGCGTGTATTTTGTGCATCAAGAGTGATTGAGAGAGCGAGCGAGAGAGTCAGAGAGTAAGAGAGAAAATGTTGCTTATTTTTAGAATAGTTTTGTTTTCTTTTTGCATTTATTCCGTAATGAAATTTGTCTGTTTTTTCTTCCGCATTTTGTATAATTTGGTTTTTTTTTTTTATTTTTCTGTCTTTTGCTTTTGTGTTTTCTTTTATTTTATTTTGTATTTTATTTGCATACTACTTTTGGCCATATTATGTTGGCTTAATTCGATTAGACCTTGTTTGCAGCAGGCTTTCACATTTGAAATAAAATCGAATTGTTTGAATCCGGCAATGCGTCTATTGCAATACTTACGAACTGGCGTACAAGGATGGATGATGTCAATATTATTGGTTACCAATCAAATTGCAGATTCTGTGGAATTGGTCTGAATCCCAAAAGAGTGTGAAAAAAAAAAATTATAAAAATTAAATTTTACACAAAAACACTTTTTCTTTTTTTTTTTTTTTTTTGATTAGTTTAACCACAAAAAAAAATCATAAATCATATCAAAAATATTCGTTAAGTTGAATAGTTATACAAGAATATGTCATAATATATGTATTATTCATGCATATATATATATATATATATATATATATATATGGTAAATATATATTCATATTTGATTTTTATTAATTCATTTACAGTACCTCGACATTGGCGAGGATATGAATGTACCTGATGACTTCACACAAAAGGAAATGCAAACAGGCCTATGGTGGCGACATCTAGTGGCCGGTGGCATCGCTGGTGGTGTTTCACGCACATGCACAGCTCCGCTGGACAGAGTTAAAGTATTTCTGCAGGTAAATTATGCAAAAATCTAAAATTTAAATAAAATTTAATATTCATTTCTCTCTCTCTCTCTGACAGGTGCAAACATACAAAATGGGAATCTCAGAATGCATACAAATGTTGCTAAAAGAAGGCGGTTCACGTAGCATGTGGCGTGGCAATGGTATCAATGTCTTAAAAATTGCACCAGAAACAGCGTTAAAATTTGCCGCCTATGAACAAATGAAACGTCTTATACGTGGCAATGATACAACAAGACAAATGACAATTGCAGAACGTTTCTATGCAGGCGCTGCAGCTGGTGGCATTTCACAGACAATCATCTATCCCATGGAAGTATTAAAGACACGGCTAGCGCTACGCAAGACTGGACAATATGCTGGCATTGCCGATGCGGCTGCAAAAATCTATAGAAATGAAGGTGCACGCAGCTTTTATCGTGGTTATGTTCCAAATATTTTGGGTATTTTACCATATGCTGGCATTGATCTGGCTGTCTATGAGACACTTAAGCGTCGATACATTGCCAGTCATGATGACAATGAGCAGCCAAGTTTTCTGGTACTATTGGCATGTGGCAGCACATCAAGTGCACTTGGACAGCTTTGCTCCTATCCGTTGGCTTTAGTTCGTACACGGCTACAGGCACAAGGTAAGCTTTAATATTTTTATTTACATTTTTATAATTTAAAATTTTCTAATAAATTTTGTAAATTTCTTTTTAATTTATAGCCGCTGAAAAAATCATTGCTAGCCGTAAAACGCAAATTCCATTAAAAAGCTGCGAAGGCCACAGCGGAGAGGAGACAATGACAGGACTATTCCGCAAGATAGTGCGACAAGAAGGTCTAACTGGACTATATCGTGGCATTACACCAAATTTCCTCAAAGTGTTGCCAGCTGTTTCCATAAGTTATGTTGTCTATGAATATTCAAGTCGAGCATTGGGCATCAAAATGTCGTGATTTGTTTACCATAATACGTCCGTATACGTGTCTACGTCTGTCCGTCTGCAGTGCGGATGGTTTAAAAAAAAAATTTATTTTTTATCATATGTGCGTGCTCTGGTGTTCGTGGTGCATGGCAAGTGGCAAGTGGCAAGTGGATGCCAATTTGTATAGTAGTTGGTAGTGTATGATCGACATTCGCTCTCTGCTTGGAATTTGACAAAGGCAAAGAGAAAAAATAGAAGAGAGAAGAGAAAGAGAGAGAGAGAGAGTTAAGCGAGATAATAAAGAGAGTGACAGTATATATATATATATATTCTCTGCTCTCTGCTCTATATAATGCTTGACTTTCTATCAAAAAGACTTTCTGCTTTTCTTCTCATCATGTGTAGATGAAGTCTCTTCCATGTTCTTGGTGTATATTTCTTTATAATTTATAGTTAAATTAGTTTCAGTACTTTTTACAAAAATGCAAAACAAAACAAAAACAAAAAAAAAAACAAACATAAAAAAAAATATGAGAAAAATACAAAATAAGTGATACTATGGCTAATTTATTTATAATTATAAAAAAATGTTATAAATTAAGCATGTGAGAAAAGTCACATTTAGACTTGGACTTTATTGAGTGTTTGACTGGCGTGTGACCGTGACTATGACTATGAACGTGAACAAAAAAAAAAAAATAAAAATAAATCCCCAAGCTTCTTAACTCTTATGTATATCCAATAATACCACACAACAAGCCGTTGTAACTTTTAAGTGCTAATAATTTATTGTCAAACGGTTTGTTCAACAACAAAAAAATAATATATATATATATAAAAAATAATACCAAAAAAAAAAATCAAAGCTAAAACTAAAATGAGAACAAAAAAAATAAAAATAATAACAGCTTCAGCTGCTAACGGTGCTGTTTAGCCTTAGCCTAAAAGTCAAAAGTGAAAGGATTAAGTTTTGCCTATAAGCATTTTGTTCAATCACCAAAACGTCTAGGACACAGCAGGGATGAGGGGGGAAGTAGGGGAAAGAAGGGGGGTCTGGGAAAAGGAATCAAAACGAATAAATACTTAGGAGCGTTTTAAGCTTGTACACAACAATACAAAAGAAAAAGACATAAAAATTACTCGTATTTTTTTTTTTTCTGTTAAACATAAAATTACAGAAAAATAACAAAAGAAAAGAAAAAAAAGTAACACTTAATGTTTTTGAAATATGATGATAAATAGTTTATAATATACATACATGCATACATACAGACATACATAAATACATACGACATTACATACTATATGCATACATTTATAATAACCAATATCATGACCGATCTATGCGCTTCTGAAAATATTGTCGCAAATTTTGTTTTTTTTTTTTATTATTTCGACCGGTGGCCGAGGCTGAACTTTTTTTTTTGTAGCATTTTTATTTTTTTGTTAAGTTTAGCGACATTTTCTTAGATTTGTATATTGCAAGCGAAGCCAACGAGATTAATTTGTGACTATAAAGCTAACAAAATAATAAAAAATAAATTATTTATTTTATATATATATATAAATATTTACATATATAATTATAATATCGCATCAACTGAATTGTATGCAAAATTATAGTTAAATTTCTCATTTCAAAACACACACACACACACACAGACAGATCCACAATCATATTTAGTATGTTTTTTTTTTATTATTTTATATTTAATTAGTCAAATTGAATTGTTTAATTAATATTAATATTATTTTTTTTATTTACATATTGTGAATTTCTCCTTTAATAATAATACGCTACGCATTTTTGTAAATTTGAAAAAATAATCTGAAAAGAAAATATTATAAACAATTTTTCATCTATTTAACAAAACACTCACTGAAAATCATACATGAAAAAATACAAAGACAAAATAATAATAATAATAAAAAAAAAAAATCATAATTGCATTATTTAAAAAACAAATGAAATAAATTTCAAATCTTAAACTACAACGGCATTTTTTTCTTCGTTTATTTTGCTGTTCAATATTTCCCCTACAGAGAAAAATATAGCCTTAATCTAAGTCTTAAGTCTTAAGTAATGCTTAATTCTAGTCAAAGAATTGCAAGTGAATCTCAATGTGAAACTTATTGCTGCTATTATAACAGGATTCAGCTCAATTTGAGTCTATGGCAAAAAACAAAACGAAAACGAAAACAAAAAGTTAGTGAAAACTTCCTTAAAATATTTTAAGTAATAAGAAAACATTTTTCTCCCATTAGTTGCAAGATATAAATAAATGTTTAAATATATATATAAAATATATAAATATAAATATAGTAATATTATATATATATAGAAATCTTACTATTTGAAATATTATTCCATTAAATTTAAATATTGAATTCAAAATAATGTTGCAAAGACAAAGAAATTCAAACGTACATACAACATGCATATACTCGTGAATATGTGTGCGTGTGTGTGTGTATGTGTTGCACATACATACATAAATATACACATACATATATATTTATATATATATTATACTATATTGTTATATTTTTGTACGTTTAGCTAATTTTTAAATAAATTATTTAATGTGTGATTTATATACATTACTCAAGTTAAACATATAAACAACATAATAATTATTTAATAATAATAATAACTATAATTATAATAATAATAATAATAATAAATGCAAAGCATATTTCAATGTGTCTTCAATTAATATTTTTTTTTTTTTTTATATATGGGAAGAGAAATCGAAGAGAAGTAAGTATAGTCTGTGGCCTCATTGTCACAGTTACTTCGCGGTTTTTCCGGAATAAGGGGGTCCGGCATTTGAAATTTGAAATATAATTGATATACGTAGGGCTTGCGGTAATCTACAGACGAAATTTGATGATACTAACTCTTGGAGTTTTGGAGATATGTGCGTTTAAGCAGAGGGACGTTACTAAAGATCCGGCATCTGTATATATGCGATCTATATATTCGATCTGTCGCGCCTCCGTCTATCTGTATAATCAAAAGTTATAAAAAATTTGGATGTTTTATAATATTTTCTAGCTTTTAAAATTCTAAAAAATTCCAGAAAATTAATTTGACAATCATAAAGTTCACAATAAAGTCAACAACATCTACTGTGCTCAATATTTTAGTGCGCCACTGTATTGGATATCTATGCAATCAGTTAACGGTACAAAAGCGCACTCTAGCGGTGAACAGTGGCAAAATGATTTTGGGGAAAAACTTGTTGGGGAACTAGGATCAGTTCATTTATAATATCTTTAGTGTAATTATTTTTAACGTGGCGATCGCAATGTTCGCATCTATTTTTGGAGGGTAAACCAACCGACCGACAGCTGTTTCCAATATTCAGTGAAAAATCTAAGAAAAAAAAAAAAAAGTGTCGAACAAATTTTTCATTCATATCGATTGCAACGCATTGAAAATTCATATTGCAGTTTTTCTTTTATATAATTTATATAATTTCAAGTTAATTAATAATAATTAACAAAAAAAAAATATGGAATATGATACAAATTATCATCATGTATGCTCCACGCGCACCGTACAATCGGATAAAAAGGGATTCTTCAATGAATTCTATTTGGATGTGAAAGACGCATGCGGCGATAAGTGGCTACAAAACTATTTTGGAAAACTTAAATCGAATGCGGCGCGCGTTTTATCCATATTTAGTGATCGTGAGATTTGTGATCCTGTTTTGGGTGTCTTGGAGCATGTACAGCCGGTGTATAAGCAAAAGGATGTGCTCATGTCAGCACAACGTCGTGCACAGGCTGATAAATTCTATCTGATGAGCAGCAGCGAGCAGATTGAGGAGGTGCGTAAGGAGTTGTTGCAACAGGCCTTGGGGCATGCTAATCTAGCGGTGATGCGTGCACCGGCACCCAATGTGGATACAGCTGTCGACAATGGTCTAACGCTGGCCATGGCCTATCGCACTAGAGCAACTATACTTATTACCTTGGGCGAGGGTGAGGCAGCATTAAGTGATCTCAAGTTGGCTGCAAATTTTGGATTGGAGTCCAAGGAGAATGTTGACTACTACTGCAAGATGGCCAAGGCATATGCAGGTGAGTCTTTGCTTAATGTTTACATTCCTGTTGCTGCTCTAAGATTATGTTTCCACAGCAATGGCGGAGACTGCACGTGCGGAGATTTCGTTGAAAATTGCTGAGAAATTGGCGGGTGCTGATTCTGGTGTTATTGCTGCTTGTCGCAAGGAAATTGCTGCCTTGAAGCCCGCCAAATCATTGCAGCCTAAAGAGGGCGTGGTGCCAGATCTAGCACATGGCGAGAATCCAGCGTTGAGTAGTGCTGCCAATGTTGTTAAGCTTGTCGATACAAAGGACAAAGGACGTTTTATCGTAGCCAACGAAGGAGTAAAGACTGGCGATGTTGTGCTCTGCGAGAATCCCGTTGCAGCTTGTCTGCTGCCAAGTTTCTTTGGCACCAATTGTCATCATTGCTTCAAGCGGTAAGTTTATACACATAGCATTTGATATTTGATCTCTTAATGATCTCTGCATCTTCCATAGACTACGCACTCCCGTCGCCTGTCTACATTGCTCTGGCATTGCCTTCTGTTCGGCGCAGTGTATGGGTGAAGCCTGCGAGTCGTATCATCGCTTCGAGTGTCAGTTCATGGATTTGTTTATCGGCTCCGGCATGTCCATACTTTGCTTTATTGCATTGCGTGTCTTTACACAGGCTGCAAATCTAGAGGATGGTTTAACCACCGCCAATTTGCTGTTTGAGCATTTGTGCTCCCATCAGGATGTACGCCAAGCTGATGATCATCTGCAGCGCTCCTTGATGGCTGGTTTTCTTATGCGTGTGCTGCAGAAGGCACAATACTTTGGACGACGTAAGACCGAAGGTGTTAATCCTACTGCAGTTGAGCTGCAGGTGGCAACAGCATTGCTTGGTTTGTTGCAAGTGTTGCAATACAATGCTCATGAAATCTATCATACTCTGGTGACTGAGGATCATTGCTTCGAAGGCAGCAAAGTCATTTATTTAGGAGCCGGTCTATATGGCACTGGATCATATTTCAATCACGAGTGTTGGCCAAGTGTTGCGGGTTATTATGTGGGTAAAAAATTGGTGCTAACGGCCACAAAGCCGCATCGATCTAATGAAATTGTTGCTGTTAACTATGGCCCGCTATTCATCAAGACGAATCTTAAAGAGCGTCAGCGAACTCTGCGTGGACGTTACGCTTTTAGCTGCAATTGTATGACGTGCCAGGAGAATTGGCCATTGCTGCAGAAGATTGACAAGCAAGTGCGATTCTGGTATGTTACTTTTCTTAATATTTTTTCAAATCAGAGTTAAAATTTATTTTCTTTCTTATACTTCAGGTGCACTTCGGCTAATTGTGTTAACTTACTAAAGTTCCCCAAGGATTTGTCCAAGGATGTGCGTTGTCCACGTTGTCGCAAGAATATTTCATTGAAGGAAAGTGTTGCTAAGCTTATCAAAGTCGAGGAATCATATCGTGAGGCTGCCGAGGCTATGCAAGCTCAGCGTACAAATGAAGCTATTGAACTTTTTAAAGAAGGCATCGATATGTTCTTCCAAATTGCTGCGTTGCCGCATAAGGATACACTTATAGCACAGCAATCGCTGCTGAAGTGTGTTGCCGATACGGGCACAACATTCAGAAAGTAATGTAAACAAATTAAATGTCAATTTTTTTCACTTTTCAAACCGTTATGTTTTTTTTTTGTTTTTGGCCAATTTGAATTTAAATTGCACTTTTAAAAAAT